>PVKV010003970.1:107108-135268 GCA_004027835.1 Alouatta palliata | reverse complement strand
ATAGACGGGTGGATGCATGGGTAGATGGATGCATAGACGGGTGGATGCATGGGTAGATGGATGCATAGACGGGTGGATGCATGGGTAGATGGATGCATAGACGGGTGGATGGATGGGTAGATGGATGGATAGACAGGTGGATGCATGGGTAGATGGATGCATAGATGGGTGGATGCATGGGTAGATGGATGGCTAGATGGGTGGATGGATGGGTAGATGGATGGATAGACGGGTGGATGGATGGGTAGATGGATGCATAGATGGGTGGATGGATGGGTAGATGGATGCATAGATGGGTGGATGGATGGGTAGATGAATGTGTGGTTAGGTGGATGGCATAGATGCATGGGTAAATGGATTGATAGATGGGTGCATGAATGCGTACATGAATAGATGGATGGGTGAATGGATGCATGGATGGGTGGATGGGTGGGTGGGTAGGATAGGTGGATGGATGGATGAATGAATGAACAATGTTTCCTACTTCCTCTGGTGCTCCACTTGAGACGTTTGGCCAGAGCAGGGCCCAGTGCTGCCAACTGCTCTCTTGAGGAGCTGAAATTCCCAGCACACGTGGTAGGATTGCAGCATCCTGGAAAGAAGTCTGGAGGGAGGAAATGGGGGATCAGGAGTGGACACTAGAACAGAGTAAGGGACAGAAAAGTAAATGGTGAGGCTTGACAACTCCCTGATTTAAAAGGTGGCTGTAGCTACCACGTGATGCAACTGCTGGCTGTATGTGTGCAGATGCTGGGTTCTGGGCCCAGGTAGCCAAAGGGGACCGGCTTGAACTGAAGCAGAGGGAGGTCTCTGCCTGGGGAACCCCAGACCCAGTGCTGCTTGTCTGCTTTGGCTCAGCTCCCAGGCCTGGAATCTTCCACCAAGACTCCTCGCAGGCCAAGGCCAAGGACTCCCTGGGCCCTTCAGCTTCCTCTGCAGCCTCAGGTGTGGGAGGAGGAGGACGAAGAGGAGGAGGAGGCCCCCAGACAGTGACAACTCTGTTCTGTCCTCACTGCTTTTGCCCCCAGGGCCCGTTCTGCACCTGGGGCTGGAGGCAGGGAAGGAGGCAGGAAAGGAGACAGTGAAGACGGCAAATCCCCAGCCGAAGAAAACTTCATCCACCACTCCATCTGCTTTCCCAAGGCCTGGAGACCCCTTTCCAAAAGGCCTTGAAAAAGTCAGAAAACAAAAATCCAAAAAAAGTGTCTGGATGCAAGAATGAAATACCAGGTCATGAATATGGTAAGTCATCTTATTCAAATTTTGCTGATTGATTGATTATAGACTCGCTAATCTCCTGGATCTGAACACACCCGAAGATAACGTGAACTTGTGAATTTTGGTCAAACAGCGTAGGACACCGCCTTATTTTCTTTACAGTGACTTTCTTCAATAATTTTGGCTTTAAATTCCACATGAATATTTCATAAATATTCCATACATTTCAGATTTTAACCATTTTTACATCATATCCACAGTACTTTAGTACCTGACTTGTATATTTATGTGACTATTGTTAGAAGTGACTAATTGGGTTTGATTAGTTTCATCATTAATATTCTGTCCATAATTTAACATGCTTCAATAAAATACCCTAAAGCAGTGTAATGATTAGATTTCAGGAATATGTGTTTTGCAATTAAGTTCCTCTTGATTTTGATATGCAGATGAAGAAATGGTGGTCTCATTTAAAAAAAAAACTGCCCTTATTAACTCAGCAGTATACTCTGAAGATTAGGTAAGAAATCCACGATTTTCTCTTTGTATATGCTAGTTAAAATGTATTTCAATCAAGCCTATGTGGGCAAATCAGATTTGATTAGTTTAAGTTCACAGTCACTCTATCTAAATGAATAATGTGTCACCTAACATTGCAAAAATTTGATTAATAGTTTATCAGTTAATTAAAAACGGGGTTTAATTTTTCTTTTTTAGGAAAATGCAAGGTAGATATTCCTTGTGTTCATCATAAATGCAAATTATTTCAGCTTGAATCTATTGTTCCTTTTTTGCTTCTTAGCAAGAAAATAGAGGTCTTAGAAATATCTCTGGGAGGGAGGGGTGACAAAACTTTCTTTGCTCCCATCTGCGGTTATTGCTTGAGTCCTGCCTGCAGGGAGCTTGCTCTGGGTGGAGTTGGTTTCCTGGACCTCAGCTTCTCCAGGCATCTCACCTCCTTTCCCCGCCCCTCTCTCCCACACCTCATTCCCCCTGCAGTCTTTGGCCAAAAGACTTTGACCTTTTTTTTTTTTTTTGAGACAGAGTTTTGCTCTTGTTGCCCAGGCTGGAATATAATGGCACAATCTCAGCTCATTGCAACCTCTGCCTCCCAGGTTCCAGCGATTCTCCTGCCTCAGCCTTCCAAGTAGCTGGGATTACAGGCACCTGCCACCACACCCAGCTAATTTTTATGTTTTTTAGTAGAGATGGGATTTTACCATAGTGGCCAGGCTGGTCTTGAACTCCTAATCTCAAGTGATCCATTTGCCTTGGCCTCCCAAAGTGCTGGGATTACAGGTGTGAGCCACCAAGCCCAGCCTGACTTTCTTTTTTTTTCTTTTTTTCTTTTTTCTTTTTTTTTTTTTTTTTTGAGATGGAGTCTTGTTCTGTTGCCCAGGCTGAAGTGCAATGGTGCTGTCTTGGCTCACTGCAACCTCCACCTCCTGGATTCAAGCAATTCTCCTGCCTCAGCCTCTCAAGTAGCTGGGATTATAGGCACATGCCACTATGACCAGCTAATTTTTGTATTTTTAGTAGAGATAGGGTTTCACCATGTTGGTCAGGCTGGTCTCAAACTCCTGACCTCGGGATCTGCCCTCCTCGGCCTCCCAAAGTGCTGGGATTACAGGTATGAACCACCACACCCAACCACTTTTTCTTTTTTTTTTAGAGACAGGGTCTTGCTCCGTTGCCCAGGCTAACGTGTAGTGGTGCAATCACAGGTTACTGCAGCCCTGAACTCCTGGGCTCAAGCGATCCTCCTGACTCAACCTCTCAAGAAGCTGGGACTGCAGACACACACCACCTCACTCTGCTAAGTTTTTTTTTACTCTTTATTTTAAAAATCTTATTTAAAAAAAAAATTTTTTTTTTTTTCAAGACGGGGTTTCAACATATTGGTCAGGCTAGTCTCGAACTCCTGACCTCAAGTGATCTGCCCACCTCAGCCTCCCAAAGTGCTGGGATTACAGGCGTGAGCCACTGCGCCCGGCTCTGCTAAGTTTTTTAATATTTTTGTGGAGATAGAGTCTCACTATGTTGCCCAGGGTGGTCTCAAACTCCTGACTTCAACTTCCCAAAGTGCTGGGATTACAGTCATGAGCCACCAAGCCCTGCCCTAAGACTTTTCCAAATGACACCTTTTGTCACCTTGTCCAGTTTAATTTGTCTGTGGGGCAGAAGCCAGGAAACCAAAGGAGTCCCTTTTTCCAGGAACCTGAGACTCAACATCAGAGCTGAAGGAGACCACCAGCGAACTCTCGTCCTCCTCCTCGGGGCAGATTGTCCCTGTCCAGGACTTACAACACCAGGGTGCCTTCTCGGCAGAGGTTGGATTCATCACCGTGAGGCTGCTGAGCCAAGGGATGGCTTGCAGGTCCATTCCGGGGAGTGTTGTGTGCGTCAGGGAAGGGAAGGAAGCCAGCGCTGTGCAGTGTTTGAACAGGTGCCGTTGCAGGCAGCTCCTCTACTGGGGCCTCTGGGAGGCAGTGCAGACCCGGCCTTGACCCATCCTATAGACATGGGAGCTGCGCTGCTTATCCAACTTCTCATCATTGCTGAAGGCTATTCCCTGGGCCATTAATTTCTGGCGCTTCCCCTTTGATCTGCACACAGGCAGAGCAGGCTCCTGGGGACAAAGCCTGTCCCCAAGCGAAGATAGCCAGGCCCCTTCTGGGTCTCATGCAAGGAAGCAGTGAATACTGGAGGGACAGGGTCAGGGTGTCCCTGAAGCCTCCTACCGTGGGTCCATTGCTAATATGGTCAGCCCTAGTCATTCTCCTAAATTCTTTCTTAGCTTATACCTGGCTAATTTTTGTATCTTTTGTAGCGATGGCGTTTCTCTACAAAATGAGGACCTTACTGTCCTTTGAAGTGAAGAACATCGATGATCAGTAACAGCAGATGGTTAAATGGGGGAATGACCCAGCTCCAGACACTGTTGTAGCTGCTGTAACTAGAGCTGTGAACTTAACCCTCTAAAGGCAGCACACTGACACAGATGTGGCAGCTGTGGGAAGCGTTTCATGGGAGGGTGGATTCCTTTAGCCTAGGTGGTCAGAGAGGGCTTCTCAGAGGAGGTGACCTTGGGCAAGACTTACAGGGTGAGAATCGACTTGCTATGTAAAGACCTGCGAGGAGGGCGTGCCAGGCATAGAGAAGAGCGAGGGCCCAGGTTTCAAGGTGAAGATCAGAGAACTGTCTCCGTGGCCGGAGTGTAGAGATTGAGGTTAGCAGATTGGAGGTGACACTGGGAAGGAGGGGAGGGGCCCGGTGACTGACAAGGGGCCCTCAACCCTGCCTGCCCCAGAGTCACTGTGGAGCTCTCCACACACAGAGAGAAAGCAGAACTACCCCGAAAGCCCCCTAACTTGCCACCGGGACACCATGCGTGGTTTAGGGTCCACAGCTCCGTACAGGAACTCTCGCGTGTGTTCAAGTTTGAGATCCTCCAGTCTGCGCTAAAGGATGTCTGAGAATTAACGATCGATTCCAGTTTCCTGGGAACGAACAGGGAGGGGTAGACTGAGGCTGCAGTATGTTCCTGCAGGACCATGGTGGACCCTGTGTTAATATGGTCAGCTCTATTCATGCTGCATGCTGGAAAATGAGGCATCAGGGTAAATAACAGTGCTCTCTGGGTTTCTTTCTTTTTCTCCCCCCCTTTTTTTTTTTTTTTTTTGAGACGGAGTCTTGCTCTGTCACCCAGGCTAACGTGCAGTGGCATGATCTCAGCTCACTGCAACCTCCGCCTCCCGGGTTCAAGTGATCCTCCTGCCTCGGCCTCTCGAGTAGTTGGGATAACAGGTGCCCACCACCACACCCAGCTAATTTATATATTTTTAGTAGAGATGGGATTTCATCATGTTGGCCAGGCTAGTCTTGAACTCCTGACCCCAAGTGATCCACCCTCCTCGGCCTCCCAAAGTGCTGGGATTAAAGGGGTGAGCCATTGCACCTGGCCTCCCCCTTGTATTTTTATGCTTAGGTTGGAAGTGCTCTCTATCTGGGGCCACGTGGAAAGACGCATCAAGGATGGAAGCACTGATGCTCCAAACAGCGGCCTGGCTGCAGATCAACTGGGTCTGGAGCTAAATCTTGCTGGATTTGATGCATAGCCTGATTATTGTCTGGAAGGTTCTGGAGAGGAACTCTGTCACCTGCCACTTGTCTTTCCAGGCAGATATTTCCTTCAAGCTCTTTGAACCTTGGCCCCTGCTGGGGAGCGGCCCCTGCCTGGGTTTAGGTTCTGCAGTTGGCATGCAGGTCAAAGTGCATTGGAGGCGTGCCTGCAACAGAGGCCAGGGCCCCGACTGGTGTTTGTGTGCCGTTATCCTGGAGTTCAGGGAGGAGCAGGCACTAGAATTTTGAAGACGCTTCCCAGGCGAGGGCCGTGCACAGCCAGGGGTGACAGGCTCAGGAGCTGAGTGGGGGTACTGGGAGGAAGGCGAGAATTGGAGCCTGATCTCACCAGCCAGGTGCTGCTTCAGGCTGGGCCCCAGAAACACCTGTAAGGCAGGTCACAGAGATGAAGGACAACTCAGGTCCCAAGAAGTCGAGAAGAGAGCCAGCCAGGGAGGAGCTTTAAAAGTTAGAGCTGGGCCAGGTGGGATGGCTCACGCCTGTAATCCCAGCACTTTGGAAGGCCAAGGTGGGCAGATCACCTGAATTCAGGAGTTCAAGACCAGTCTGGCCAACATGGTGAAACCCCATCTCTACTAAAAATACAAAAATTAGCCAAGTGTGGTGGACACGCCTCTGATTCCAGTTACTCGGGAGGCTGAGGCAGGAGAATCACTAGAAACTAGGGAGCAGAGGTTGCAGTGAACCGAGATCACACCACTGCACTCCAGCCTGGGTGACAGAGGAAGAAAAGTAAAGAAAGAGGGAGAGGGAGGGAAGGAAGGAGGAAGGAAGGAAGGAAGGAAGGAAGGAAGGAAGGAAGGAAGGAAGGAAGGAAGGCTGGCTCTCTCTCTAAAACTCACTAGGAACAAACTCCAAAGACAGCATCTCTCAGGTGAGCTCAGGAAGTGCTCTGAATATTTTGAAAATCAGGACTTGTTGAGGCCCAGTTGTGTGAGTGTCTGTGTAAAGCTGCATTTTTCAGAACAAGTTTTCCTGTATAAAAATACCTTCGTGAGCAGGATGTCTCAAAAAAAGAAAAAGAAAAAAATAATAATAATACCAAAAACCAAACCCCAAATGTCAGTGATCAGAGGTTTGGAATGGACTACTTCTGCTTTAGAAGGAACTATCTGGAAAGATGGCAGATGGGATCAGTTTCTCTCTGGGGAACGAGACTGGACTGATGTCAGAATTCCCCGATTTAAAATCAGAACTCCCCCGCTAGCTGCTGGCCCTCCTGGCTCCTGGGAGCGACAGAGAGATGAATTCCGTGGGCAGCAGCTGTGGATGGAGCCCTTATCAGGCATCTTGAATCCCAAGCACCAGTCTGTATTTGCAAGCTGAGCCTGCAAGGTGACTGACATGGAGCTGAGCCTGCAAGGTGACGGACGTGGAACTGCACCTGTGAAGTGCTAAGTCCCTGTCGACTGGGCAGCACAGAGGGGCAGAGGGAAGGTGGAGAGCCCCCTGCCCTCTCCACCCCTCCAACCTCCACCCCTCCCCCAGCCAGCTAAAGCAGCTTAGGAAGGGCCACACTCTGAAAGAAGGGCTGGGAGCAGGCCACGTGTGACCATCTGAGGGCACCATTAGTCCTGCGCTTGTGGACTCCTTGCCTGCCTGGCTGGGCCCTGAGACCAAGCAAGGCCCTTTCTCCCCACCAGCGGGACACATGCTGCCACCAGAGGGGTGGCAAAGGGTTTGGGGGCAGTTGACAACATGGTGTGCTATTTCCATAAATGCTGATGAGTTTCTACTAGTTGTTGACACATCATTTAAGAAGTACCTTTTGAGGCCGGGCGCGGTGGCTCACGCCTGTAATCCCAGCACTTTGGGAGGCCGAGGCGGGTGGATCACGAGGTCAAGAGATCGAGACCATCCTGGTCAACATGGTGAAACCCCGTCTCTACTAAAAAAATACAAAAATTAGCTGGGCATGGTGGCACACGCCTGTAGTCCCAGCTACTCGGGAGGCTGAGGCAGGAGAATTGCTTGAACCCGGGAGGCGGAGGTTGCGGTGAGCCAAGATCGTGCCATTGCACTCCAGCCTGGGTAACAAGAGCGAAACTCCATCTCAAAAAAAAAAAAAAAAAAAAAAATAGAAGTACCTTTTGAACCCTAAGATTACACAAAGCCCAGGTGGGGAGGGCAGACAGCCCCATGCCTGGCTAACACCGTCAGAAGGCAGCTGCTCCCTGCTTTGATAGAGGCGAGTGCTCCAGAGGTGGCAGAGGGGCTTTGCACCCCGGCTTCGGGGTAGCCACGCAGAGGCTCTGCAGAGGATGCTCCATTATGGCCCAGGCATGGCCCCAACCTCCACCCTTGCCTGGGGTTACCCACTGTGCCCACTTCTCAGGTGCAGGAATTGAGCCTGTGAGAGGTTAAGGGGCTTCCCCAGGCCTTTCGCTACTCAGTGGTAGAGCTGGGATTTGAACCCATAGCCTTGCCTCACGCTGCGCCTGGAGCTAGAACCAGCTACGTGTTTGGGGTCCCAAAGGCCAGCTGTCAGCTGTGAACAATGCAGGAACAATAGAGATGGGCTCTTGGAATGAACCTGTTACTTCTGGCCAGATCTGATGACTCATGCCTATAATCCCAACATTTTGAGAGGCCATGGCGGGGGGATCACTTGAAGTCGGGAGTTCAAGACCAGCCTGGCCACCATGGTGAAACCCCATCTCTACTAAAAATACAAAAATTAGCCAGGCATGGTGGTGCATACCTGCAGTCCCAGCTACTCAGGAGGCTGAGGCAGGAGAATCACTTGAATCCAGGAGGCAGAGGTTGCAGTGAGCCCAGATCGCACCACTGCACTCCAGCCTGGGCGACTGTGGAGACAGGGTCTCACTATGTTGCCTGGGCTGGTTTTGTACTCCTGGGCTCATCAAGGAATCCTCCTGCCTTGACCTCCCAAAGGGCTGAGATTACAGGGTGATCTGTAATCAGATTTTTGAGACCCTGTCTCAAAAAAAATAAAAATAAAAGACACGCAAGAGAAAATGTCAGTCCTTTGTTGGACGAAGTCATGCCAGGCTGGAGTCTCATAATCCACTGTGCTTCCCTCACCCACCGCAGACCTGAAATAGGGCATTGCATAGAGACACCTCGAGGTTCTGTAGATGCATGCCATTTCTCACGGGTGAGCGCTGGTCACGTGCCGTGCACGTGCCGAATAATGTGGAGCAGGTGAGAAACCACAGCCCATTCCTGCCCCTGGGGCCGAATTCCTCCATGGGAAGTCAGGACTGGAAAGAACATCAGGAGAGGAATATGATCAAGCATTGGATAGACGCTCCCCTTCTCTCATTTCTGCGTTTCTCTTAAAGCTCTGCGTTTCAGTCACAAGAGTCCACCCAAGGCGGGGCAAGGTGGCTCACGCCTATAACCTCAGCAGTTTGGGAGGTCAAGGCAGGAGGATTCCTTGATGAGCGTCGGAGTACGAGATCAGCACGCGCAACATAGTGTCTCTACAAACAACAAGAACAGCGAAAAATTAGCTGAGTGTGGTGGCATGCACTTGTATTCCCAGGTACTTGGGAGGCTGAGATGGATCGCTTGAGCTTGGGAGGTCGGGGCTACAGTGAGCCGAGATCGTGCCACTGCACTCCAGCCTGGGTGACAGTGTGAGATCCTGTCTCTGACAAAAAAAAAAAAAAAAAAAAAAAAAAAAACAGAGTCCACCCCAGGCTCCCCCGGGCTTCCCAGCTCTCTCTACCAGCTCCAGCTCTGACTGATCTGCACTTGCACTTAGGACAGCTCACTGCACCCCACCCACCCACCTCCCACTATTACCCCTCTAGGGGCTGAGCCTCCTGGGAGCAGTATTGGGGCAGGTTCTGCTTGGTTCCCCTCCAGCACTGCAGCCAGCGTGTGGCACACTCACACCCGCCCACTCCATCACGACGTGGATGTTTCTCGAGGGCCCTCCATCGGCGGGTCTCTGAGCTGGGTGCAAGCGTACTTAAGCGGAAAAAGAAGTCAGTTTCTGTCTTCTGAGAGCTGACGGTGTAACAGCAGTGAACCCAATAAGCAACCGCAATAAAATGCTCAGCAGTGACAGACTGCGATAAGGGCTATTCGGGGAAGGAGCAGGATACCCCAGGAGAGAGGAATGGCAGAAACTGACGCTGCACAGGACTGGGGCATCAGGAAGGCCTCTGCTCAGGCTGTGCACGCCCAGTGCCTCTTAGAGGCTCGAAGTTTGACAAACACATTTGTAGGTAACGGAAGGAAAGGGGACAAGAGAGGAGAAATGGTCCAAAGTGGAACAAATAGGCTGAGCACAGGGGCTCATGCCTGTCATCTCAATGCTTTGGGAGGCCGAGGTGGGAGGTTTGCTTGAGCCCAGGAGTTCAAGACCAGCCTGGACAATATAGAAAGACCCCATCTCTACGGAAAAAATATACATATTTTGAGACAGAGTCTCACTCTGTCGCCCAGGCTGGAGTGCAGTGGCATGATCTCGGCTCACTGCAACCTCCATCTCTCGAATTCAAGTGATTCTCATGCCTCAGCCTCCCGAGTAGCTGGGACTACAGGGGTGTACCACCAAACCTGACTAATATTTTTGTATTTTTAGGAGAGATAAGGTTTCACAGTGTAGGCTAAGGTAGTGTTGAACTTCTGACCTCAGGCAATCCACCTGCCTTGGCCTTCCAAAGAGCTGGGATTACGGGCATGAGCCACCGTTCTCAGCCCAGAAAATAATTTTTTTAATCATTTTTTTTTAGATGGAGTCTCACTCTGTTGCCCAGGTTGAAGTGCAGTGGTGCAATCTCAGCTCATTGCAACCTCCGCCTCCCAGGTTCAGGTGATTCTCCTGCCTCAGCCTCCTGAGTAGCTGGGATTATGGGCACCCGCCTCCACATCCGGCTAATTTTTTTGTGTATTTTTTAGTAGAGACAGGGTTTCACCATATTGGCCAGGCTGGTCTCAAACTCCTGACCTCAGGTGATCCACCCACCTCAGTTTCTCAAAGTGCTGGGATTACAGGTGTGAGCCACCAGGCCCAGCCAATTTATTTATTCATTTATTTTAAAGCAAAATGAAACAAAGTGGGACCAAGGAAAATCTGACTGAAAGAGAACCTGGCATTCCGTAATCAAAACCCTTTCCAAAGTGGAAGGATCAAAGCTCTGTCTGAAAGTGACCAATGAGGTCCTGGGACAATCGGCCAGCCAGCTCCTGAACCAAGAGGTAAGTGCAAGTCCCAGCAGGAAGTACAAGTTCTGCTCCCTGAAGCCTCCTGTGCCATTTATGGGCCATTTCTGCGTGTAAAACAGGAAATTAGGGCATTAAAAATGACGAACGAGCCAAATTAGCCCATCTGTCTCTCGCAGAATCCCCCTGGGCTACAGTAACGGTGACCCTGGCCAGCCCCTGAGAACTGAGAGCCAGGCAGGCTGCAAGGCTCCTATGCCCACGGTGCCCGACTCTGCCTCTCCGGGAGACTGAGCCCGAAGCAAGACTCAGTGGAGAGCTGCCTCAGCCAGAGCGGTGGTGGGCATGGTGGGGATGGGCAAGATGGCAGGGTCCAAAGCTTTCCCAGGGACACCTCTGGGAGAGGAGAACAGCAATCTCCTTCTGGGAGACCCCAGCAGCCCTGCACCCAGGGGGCTCAAACAGTGGCATCAGGACCCAGATTGTCATGAGAGGCCCAGCCGTCCTTGGAGTGCGATTCTTTCTCAGGCAGGCCCTGCCCAGTGGCACCAAAGGTGACCACAGTTTCAGACCCAGCCTCAGCTCAAGGAGAGGGGCTTGTTAAGCAGTACCCTGCCGTATCTTGGGATTCATTCTGATTGGTTCAGCTTAGCTCACTGCCCACCCCTTAACCAATCACAGTGGCCTGCAGCTGCACCCCAGTCTTCCCCATGCTGGGCAAACTTCTGGAGGACTTCTGGGGTGGACTTCTGTGCTCTCATCGGCTGGCCAGTCCTGGGTAGCACCCACTCCCTATTGGAGCTCTACCTAAATCACATGGACTGTGAGTCATGGGTGGGTCCCCCAAAGAAAAGCAGGTGCCTTGGACAAAACGAACAAGACTGCCCACTACAGCTGGGATGAGAGGCGTGTGAAGGGGAAAAATGAAACTGCAATGGAAAGGAAAAGTCTCCAAAGGGAAGTGTTAGGGCTCAGAGAAGGAGGGGGACCCCAACAGCTCCAGAAGAACGTAATGGGCCCAGCATAGAGCCTCCCTCCCAGCACTTCGGGAGGCTGAGGCAGGACGATCACTTGAGCCCAGGAGTTCGAGACTAGCCTGGGCAACAGTGAGACGGTATCTCTACAAAAAATTTATGTGTGTGTGTGTGTGTGTGTGTGTGTGTGGCCTGGCGTGGTGGCATATGCCTGTGGTCCCTGCTACTCGGGAGGCTGAGGCGGGAAGATCACTTGAGCCCAGGAGGTCAAGGCTACAGTGAGCTCTGATTGCACCACTGCACCACAGCCCGGGTGACAGAGACAGACCCCGTCTTTTTTTTTTTTTTTTTTTTTTTTTTAACAGAGATGGGGTTTCACCATGTTGGCCAGGCTGGTCTTGAACTCCTGACCTCAGGTGATCCGCCCACCTCGGCCTCCCAAAGTGCTGGGATTAAAGGCGTAAGCCACCACATCCAGCCCAGACCCCGTCTCAAAAAATAAATAAATAAATAAGAAAGAAAGAAAGAAAAAGAAGAGTGTCCTGGAAGGAGTGACATTTGGGTGGTTGTAAAGACTGGGGAGTTCTCATGAGCAGTAACCACTGGGCCATTTTCTACCCCGCACTTTCTCTCTCCTGCAGGTGCCTTTTTCTTAATTACATCCAGAGAGCACAGGAAAGGGGATGCCAGCAATATTTATTTTCTGCTCTGAGCCCAGCACAGGTAACTCACCGGGGGCATCTTTCTTAATGAGGGAAGAAAAATGTCAGAACAGCGATCAGCTACGATGCACCCAGTGGACTTAAAAATAAGCAAAAATAACATGAAAATGTATTTTGCATTAGCTGGCTGTATATATCATCCAAGATTATGAGAGCAGGGTTTTATTTGTGCCATGGTGAGACCTGTTACTAGGGGTTTCCTCGAGGTGGACGTGCTTCATAGAGGGGATATTCATTCTGGGGATTCTTTTATTCAATTTAAAACACAAGTGGAAGTTGGAGGCTCAAGCTCACCTGTTCTAGCTGGGGTGCCAACCTCCTCCTCGTGTTTCAAGTCTGTATCCTCCACCCTCATGGAGCCTCCTCACTTGCATCTGAGATTATATCTTTTATGTGTATTTGGAGCCTTTGGGAGCAGAGCAGACGCCCCTGCCATTTCATAATAACGCAACCCTCTGTGAGCTCATATTACCCTCACCCAAACCTGCAGGTAGGGACTCTCACCCCCGTTTACCAGAAGAGGAGAATGAGGCTTGGACGGGGTTATCTGCGGATCTCCTGTGCTACACAACCTCCCTATCTGTTCTGTAAAGGCCAGAGATTGGCTGGGCACAGTGGCTCACTCTTGTAATCCCAGCACTTTAGGAAGCGGAGGCCAATGGATTGTTTGAAGCCAGAAGTTCAAGACTAGCGTGGCCAATATGGGAAAACCCCGTCTCTACTAAAAATACGACGATTAGCTGGGCATGGTGGCGCGAACTGTAATTGCAGCTACTTGAGAGGCTGAGACACGAGAATCACTTGAACCCAGGAGGTGGAGGTTGCAGTGAGCCAAGATCGTGCCACTGCACTTCAGCCTGGGCAACGGAGCAAGATTCTGCCTAAAAACAAACAAACAAACAAACAAACAAACAAACAAACAAACAAACAAAAACAATTGGTGTGGTGGTACATGCCTGTAATCCTAGCTATTTAGGAGGCTGAGGTGGGACACTCACTTGAGCCCAGAAGTTAGAGGCTGCAGCGAGCCAGGATCGTGCCATTGTACTCCAACCATGGCAACAGAGCAAGACTGTCTCTTAAAAATAAAAATAAAAAAAATTTTTAAATGCTGGACGCAGTGGCTCACACCTGTAATCCCAGCTCTTTGAGAGGTCAAGGCAGGTGAATCACTTGAGGTCAGGAGTTTGAGACCACCCTGGACAACATGGTGAAATCCACCTCTACTAAAAAAAAAAAAAATACAAAAAATTAGCTAGGCATCGTGTGCGTGGCGTGCGACTGTAGTGCCAATTACTCCAGAGGCTGAGGCAGGAGGATCACTTGAACCCAGGAGATGGAGGTTGCAGTGAGATTGCACCCCTGTACTCAAGCCTGGGTGGCAGAGCGAGACTCCATCTCAAAAAAAAAAAAAAAAAAAGTCTAGCCCAGAGCCCAAGCAGGGAGGCCATGGATGCGTTCTGTCTACTGACTGAATGAATGGGTCATGGGTCCCCGCCCGTGTGTGGACTGTGCCAGCACAGGCATCCCAAATCATTTCTGATGCTGGGTGCACAGAAGGAGCTCTCTATGAGGGCTTGATGCTGGCCAGAGGGGCTGCAGAGGGGAGGGGACTAACTCCCCCTCCCTAATTCCAGGCCAAGGCAGGAGAGGGATGAAAAGACGTGGAGGAGGAAGTCCTTGAAGTAAGGAAATGAAAGTAATCCTGACTGGCTTCATTTAGAGCAGTTCAGAGGAGGAAGAGCTGAGAATCAAGTGAAACCCATCCCCAGGTCCCCAGGGCTCAGCTGTTCTTCCTCTGGCAACAGGGCATAGAATGCTTGGGAGAGGTGAATGGTACTCACCTCGCCTCTTCTGCAGCCAAGAAGTGGGGAGGATATATCAAGAGGAAAACAGAGAGGAGAGTCAGTGAGAGACAGAGATAGTGAAACATGAGAAAGGAAGAGAACTGGTACTTTGCACAGGAGACACAGAAGGAGGCTAGAGAGGTCGAGTGGGTCCAAGAAAGAGAGAGGGGCTGGCAGTCTCCTCTCTGCCCTGCATACCCCCTGTACCCTCCTCCACCGGCTCTGTGTACCCCTGCACAGACTCCATCTGCGGATGCTTCACTCTGTCTTCTGGGCAGTTGGACATGGGAGGCCCTAGCAGGAGACTGGGGACAGAGGAGAGCAGCTGGGGTGGGGGTTCCCTGGGCTCCTCCTTCTTCTTCGGTCACCACTGCTATCAGAGAGGGCTCCCTACACAGCCACCTTGGCCTGCATCAGGGGATACCTCCTCCCACAGCCCTGAGGCCCCAGGCATGGGAACAGCCCACTGCTGCTACACCCAGGGTACCACTTCTCCTCCTGGGGTCCACTGTGCAAACAGTTATTCATTAAACTCCGTCTGGATGGCCAGAAGGAGTAAGCCAGCCCCTCCCCGCTGGGTCTTAGATGAAACAGGGGCATCCAGGGCTTTTAACCTCCAGGAGGAGAAGAACCCATGTATGGAGGAGAGAGGCCCGTGTCTCCGACTCGAGAGCTGTCCTAGCTTCAGAGGTCATACGCTATCCCTTGGAGCAGAGCACGGCCTCTTTCAGAAGGCAGCAGCCAGTACAGACTTCTCAAAAGGCCCCGGCCTCTGCTGAGCACCCATGAATGGCTGTTTTTTGTTGAGTTTTTGTTTGTTTTTGTTGTTGTTTTTTGAGATGGAGTCTCACTCTGTCACCCAGGCTGGAGTGCAGTGGCACAATCTCAGCTCAATGAACCCTCGTCTCCCGGGTTCAAGCAATTCTCCTGCCTCAGCCTCCCGAGTAGTTGGGGTTACAGGTGCCCACCACCACGCCCAGCTAATTTTTGTATTTTTTGAGATGGGGTTTTTTGTATATTTTGAGATGGGGTTTCACGATGTTGCCCAGGCTGGTCTTAAACTCCTGACATCAGGTGATCCACCCGCCTTCGTCTCCCAAAGTGCTGGGGTTACAGGCGTGCGCCACCGGGCTGGGCCGAGAATGGCTGTTTGATGAGTGAGTCCCAGGCTCAGCTGCAGCTGTCTTCAGAGGACAACCCTTAAGATAAATAAATAAAGCCTCTCCTGACTGTGCATGCTCTGAGCCCTATTTTTAGAATGTAGGACAACTTTCTCCCAGAATAGATAAGACACGCTAATCCAGAAGGGAGGCCTGGGAGAGATGAAGATGTCGAGTCCAGATATGAATTAGTTGTGGGTATATTATTTGAAGAAATGTTGAACAGCTAGGCAAATATTTGATACCTTGGAACTGGAGCCGGCGTTTTCACAGGCAAAGTGCTGGCAGCTGCCGAGGCATCCCCCTTACTGGTGTGTACCTGACTATCACACCCGGTGCTGCAGGCCACCTCTGCGGTACACTGAGAATCGCACACAGCCATGCACTGGGTCTGGGTCTCCAGGACAGTGCTTGGCATGTGAGCGATCCAAATCACTTTTTCTTTTATAAAGAAATATTTCTTTTCCTTAAATATCATCATCTTATTAAAATGATGAAGTTTCTGCCTCAGTGGGGCTCCTTTTTTTGGAAAGAAAACACTCTGTGGTTTGGAGTCTCTAGTCTGTGACAATGGAGAGGGAGTACCCAGAAAAGCCACCCACCTTCCCTTGGCTCAGGAAACAGGCCTTGGCTGTAAGGCAGGAGCTAGGGGGGGTACCTCCAGGTTTGGAAGCAGCTGTGGGAATTAACTAACTTCTGGGAGCTTAGAGGGAAAACTCCGGAGAACTATGATTCCAGGGGGCGTGGTCAGCAGGGTGGCCGAGCCATCTGTACACCAGGTACCTCATCCAGGAGTAGGGGCTACCAGTGGCATCCCCAGTTTACAGTGGGGGAAGCAGAAAATGGGCAATGTGGCCAACACGAGTGATGTCAGAGCCGAGCCTGGGCATCTACGGAGGGAGTCTGGGAAGTGGTTGCAGACGACCCCATGGGGTTTACTACAGCAGCAGCTAATACTCTTCTCACTCTTGCCTGCCTCGCTCAGGCCCCAGTTGCCAGGCTCAGAGTATTCCGGTCCCAGGTCCTTCCACTCGCCCTCCCCATCTACCCGCTCCGAGCCTACGGCCCGTTCTGCAGGGATCATGCCTTGTTCTTGACGGTGAAGGCGATCTGTAAGTGCTCCTGGTGGGAGCCTGGCCTGCCTCCTTCTTTCCGCACCCCCGCCAGCATCCGCCTCACCCCCAGCCGGCTCTGAGGTTAATTCTCTGCCAGTGTGCAAAGACTCACGGCTGCCCCCAGACCGCAGCCTCGAGCCCGCAGCCTCGCGCCTTACCAGCAAGGCCTGCTTTCTGAGCTAAGGGAACGTGGGAGCCTTTCGAAGGCTCTACAAGGCACGCACTTCTATGAACCCTACATTGGAGATGAGAAAACCGGGTCAGAGAGGGACGCACGTCACCCCCTGGGCGTGGCGCCGGCCACCGAGCGCTGGCTCCCTGGGGACGCGGGGCGGAGCGGGGACGCCGAGCAGTGCCTGGGGCTGTGGGGGGCTTCTCGGGAGCCCGGCGCGGGCGCAGGGACACTGGGTGGGGTCTGAGCACCTGCCCGGCCCGGCCTCCCCGCGTCGCAGCTGCCCGGGAGCCGCCACCAGATGGCAGCAGACGCTTTGCGATCGCGCGGCCCGGAGGGCGCTGGACCGGGTCGCTGCCCGATCGGGAGGAGCCCACCCGCTGCGCGGCTCCAGGCGCAGGGTCGCCTTCTCCCGCCGCTCCCCCAGCCTGCGCCGCCCAGGCCTCCAGGAGCCTGCTGAGCCGCACCCAGCCCGCCCTCGGGCCGCCACCTCGCGCTGCTCCGGACGCAGATTGGCGTGGATGAGCCGGGTCCCCCAGCCACCGACCCCTGCGGGGAGGGCGCGGAGCGGGCGGGGACTGCGGCTGGGGACGCCACCGAGACCCCTCGGGTCAGCCCAGCTCAGCCCCTCTAGGGGAGGGGCCGTCACCCACACGATCCCCGAGGATGCCGGCCCGGATGCGCTGCACAGGGCAGAGCACTACGCTGCCGGGTGTCCCTGCCGCAAGGGCCGCGCTGGGCTCGAGGAGCCCCACCACGCCCGACGGCGCGCAGAGCCTGGAAGCAAGGGGCTTGGGCGAGCATGGATACAGGCCCCATGGGCAAGTCAGGGTGTCGAGGATGGAGGCTACAGAAAGGGGGAGGGTGGCCAGGCTCCCATCTCGGGGACATCGCCTGGCCTGTCAAGGACAATGCATTGCATAGGAGCACAAAGACGGACCGGCGGACTCTGAGGGCTACCACGGGGGCTGGGCGAAGCAAGAGCTGAAAGACCACCGACTGGGTTCCATGCTCACTACCTGGGTGACGGGACCATTGGTACCCCAAACCTCACAGTACACCCAACCTGCACGTGTACTCCCGAATCCAAAATCGACGTGGAAATTATTATTACTATATTTTAAAGAGCAACTCAGGACAGGCGCAGAATGGGATGGAGGTTCGAGTGGGGGTGGGAGGCCATGACCTGGGATCTGGAATCTTCTCTGCCAGGGGACGGAGGCCGAGAGTTCGGGGTGCCCAGGGACCTCTAGCGGGACCCTGCGCTTCACAGACCGGGACACCGCAGCCCGGAGCAGCCGCGGGCACCTGGGCGTCAAGGAGGAGGTGGGACGAGCGCAGGGAAAACAGGGGAGGCGTCTCCATTGTAGCCTTCAAGCAGCTAAAAATAAAGTGCCTCGCGATGGACGCTGTACAGCCCACTGAAAAGAATGACTTCGTCGGGCCGCGCCGTGGAAAGCCCAACTGGCCGTCCCCTCCCGCACTCAGCCCGGCCACTTTCCGCTGCCCCTCCGCCTGGAGCCAGGCTACTCGCCGGCGGGAGGGCAGCACTGCCAGTCTAGGGCCCATCAGCGAGGCCACTCGCGGGCCGGGAGCAGGGGCTGCACTGCCTACGATTGGGCGCCTACTGTATGCACATTGCAGTTCTACGCATTTATTCACGAGCCCTTACAATAAAAACAATGAAATAAAACAAAATACAATGAAGGGAAGTGAAATAATAAAAAATTAAAAGACTGATATGGCATGGAATCTAATCTTAAGTTCCATTTCTGGCTGTCAGTCCTCTCCGGGCTGAGTCACTTCGCCTCTCTGGGTCTCCCCAGATTTTTCATTAAACTGGACTTTTTTTTTTTTTTTTTTTTCTTGAGACAGTCTGGCTTTGTTGCCTAGGCTGGAGTTCAGTGGCATAATCTCTGCTCACTGCAACCTCCACCTCCCAGGTTCAAGCGATTCTCATGCCTCAGCCTTCTAAATAGCTGAGATTACAGGCACCGACCACCACACCTGGCTAAAATCTATATCACGCCTTGTTTTTTGTTTTTTGTTTTGTTTTTGGTTTTTTTTGAGATGGAGTCTCGCTCTGTCCCCCAGGCTACAGTGCAGTGGCGAAATCTCGGCTCATTGCAAACTCCGCCTCCCGGGTTCAAGCCTAATATTTATATTTTTAGTAGAGACGGGATTTTGCCATGTTGGCCAGGCTGGTCCCAAACTCCTGGCCTCAAGCAGTATGTGCGCCTCGGCCTCCCAAAGTGCTAGGATTATAGGCATGAGCCACCATGCCCGGCCGGATCCTTCATTAAACGGGAATATTAATGCACACTCACAGGGTTGCTGCAGACATTTAAAAGGAAGGAAACAAGGAGCAGAGTGTGGACTGGGACCCACTAGCCTTTTCTCAGGGTCTTCAGGCCCAGGACCTCACTGCCTTTATTTTATCTTCTATTTTCTCACTTTGTACTTTACTTTGTAAGCACCTGACCCTAATGCTGACCTGAGCCCTGCACGTTCCTGCTCTCTGGTCTGTAAGTCTTGAACACACTGTGAGCAGGTAGTTGGGGTGGGGGGTGAGGGCTCTCTATCAGGCCCTCCGATCTGCCCCTTGCCCCAGAAAGAACCCAGCAGCTCAGCCCTCTGTGATCTGTCCCTGCTCACGAGGCTGGCTCCACTTCCTGGGCCTCCTTGACCTTAATAAACAAAGGTCTCCTACAAGCAGGTAACAAAAAGGCAAACAACTCCATGGAAAACTGGGCCAAGATAGGACCAGGCAACTCACAGAAGGGGCACTCCAGGCATCCTACCAGCACGGGCAAAGACACTCAGACTCTCGAAGTGTCAGGAACACTTCTGCCAGAACAGCACCCGTGACAATGACAAAAATTCAAAAGAGCGCTAGCATCTAAGGCGGATGAGGTTGTGGGGACGCAGGAACTTATCCTGGTCATTGCCAGCGGGAGGACAAATTGTTACATGTTTTGCAAAGTAACTGTAATTTTTACTATAATTAAAAATGTCTGTGAGGCCAAGCACAGTGGCTCACACCTGTAATTCCAGCGCTTTGGGAGCCCTAGGTGGGAGGATCACTGGAGGTCAAGAGTTCCAGACCAGCCTGGCCAACACAGTGAAACCCAGTCTCTACCAATAATACAAAAATTAGCTGTGCATGATGGTGTGCACCTGTAATCCCAGCTACTCGAGAGGCTGAAGCAGGAGAATCGCTTGAACCCAGGAGGCGGAGGTTTCAGTGAGCCAAGATCATGCCATTGCACTCCAGCCTGGGCAACAGAGCGAGACTCTATCTCAAATCAAAACAAAACAAAATGGCCAGGCGCGGTGGGTGGCTCACGCCTGTAATCCCAGCACTCTGGGAGGCTGAGGCGGGCGAGTCAACTGAGGTCAGGAGTTTGAGACCATCCTGGCCAACGTGGTGAAACCCCGTCTCTACTGAAAATACAAAAATTAGCCAGGCGTGGTGGCAGGTGCCTATAATCCCAGCTACCTGGGAGGCTGAGGCAGGAGAATTGCTTGACCTTGGGAGGAGGAGGTTGCAGTGAGCCAAGATTGTGCCACTACACTCTAGCCTGAGCAACACAGCGAGACTCCATTTCAAAAAAGAAAAAAAAAAAAAAAAAGGCTGGGAGCGGTGGCTCATGCCTGTAATCCTAGCACTTTGGGAGGCCGAGATGGGCAGATCACAGGGTGCGGAGATTGAGACCATCCTGGCCAACATGATGAAACTCTGTCTCTACTAAAAATACAAAAAATTAGCCAGGCATCGGGGCATGCACCTGTAGTCCCAGCTACTCAAGAGGCTGAGGCAGGAGAATTGCTTGACCCCGGGAGGCAGAGGTTGCAGTGAGCCGAGACCGCACCATTGCACTCCAGCCTGGCGACAGAGCGAGATTTTGTCTCAAGCAAACAAAACAAAAAACAAAACAAAAGTTTTTGAATTCCTTTTTTGATCCACATGTTAAGAAATGGTTGAATTCCCAAGTAAGTATCATAGGTTTGATTTCCTCAGTGATTCTTGAGCGGAACAGGCGGGGGCAGTGGGGGGGCCAGGGACGGTTGGTTTTTTTTTTAATTGTTGCTGTTTTCGCTGGGATATGATCAGAGAAGGTAACAGGTAGAATCTTTTTTTTTTTTTTGAGATGGAGTATCTCTCTGTGCCCCAGGCTGGAGTGCAGTGGTGTGATCTCTGCTCACTGCCACCCCTGCCTCCCAGATTCAAGCGATTCTTCCACCTCAGCCCCCTAGTAGCTGGGATTACAGGCGTCCACCACCACCCAGCTGATTTTTTTTGTATTTTTAATTGAAATGGGGTTTCATCATGTTGCCCAGGCGGGTCTCAAACTCCTAACCTCAAGTTATTCACCCACCTCAGCCTCTCAAAGTGCTGGGATTACAGGTATAAGCCACCACACCCAGCCATTTAAAAAAAATGTTGTAGAGATAAGGTCTCACTATGTTGTCCAGGCTGGTCTTCAACCCCTGGCCTCAAGACATCCTCCCACCTTGGCCAGCCAAAGTGCTGGGATTACATGTGTGAGCCACCGTGCCCAGCCTCCTACATCTTAATCTACAGAAATCTACCATTTTCTGAAAGATTTACAAGTCATCATCATTATCCAAAATCAATTGTATTAGAGGAAAAAGAAAAAATGTCTTAGCGTTTATCTACCTGGGGGAGGGAAAAATTTCACGCATAATATTATGCCAAGACATGAAACCAAGTAGTTTAAAAAGACATTTACTTTATCCAATATTTACTGAAATTTAGGTTATAATTGCAACAATGTCGTTTTAAAAACAAACAAATATAAATCCAGTGTACTTTCCCATAGGTATGTTGTACCTGAATAAAAAGTTTGCTTAAAAATAATAAATCTAATCTTGACTTTTTGAAAGTATAATTTTTCTAATAAAATTGTGTGATAGCATGACAAGACGCCCTTCACTTCACATTTGACTTCTGCAATACTATTATGTTTTGCAAAAGGTAATTGATGGCTTTAGCTATCGTCCTAAGGGGCCTCTCTTAATCCTTTGCTATTTGTATCAGTCAGGATTGCATTTGACAGAAACCCAATTTAGCAACTTTAACAAGCTAGGAGCTTATTTTTCTTATATGACAAAACATCCAAGGGCAAACAGATGGGCTGGTGCCATTGCTCACATAAAACATCACAGATGCGGCTCCTCCGGCCCGCGCTTCGCCCTCCTGAAGGTTTCCTCTTTGCTTTCTCAAGTTAGTGGCTGCGCCTCCAGGCATCTCATCCACATTCCAATTCAAAGCAGGCATGGCTCAAGGCAAAAAGGTTTGAGCCAACTTAGTCTGCCCCTTGTTTACCGGGAAAGCAATAACTTTCACAGAAACCCCACAAGTAGAATTTTTCATGTTGTGTTGGCGGAAACACCATCACTTCCAAGACACCATCACTTATCTATCCCTAGCTGCAGAGGAATCTGGGAGGTAAGAATTTTGTTTTTGAGATGAAGTTTCCCCCTTGTCGCCCAGGCTGGAGTGCAATGGCACAATTTCGGCTTGCCACAACCTCTGCCTCCCAGGTTTAAGTGATTCTCCTGCCTCAGCCTCCCAAGTAGCTGGGATTACAGGCATGTCCACCACGCCCAGCTCATTTTGTATTTTTAGTAGAGGCAGGGTTTCACCATGTTAGTCAGGCTGGTCTCAAACTTCTGACCTCAGGTGATCCATCTGCCTCAGCCTCCCAAAGTGCTGGGATTACAGGTGTGAGCCACTGCACCCGGCCAAGAATTTTTAACTGAATACATTAACATTCTAGGCAAAATTAGGTTCATGTCAGTGAAAAAAGAATGAATATTGGGTAACAGTTGACAATTTCTGTCACAATAATCAAACCATTTATTTTTATTTATGTACTAAGACAAGGTCTCGCTATGTTGCCCAGGATCGTCTCGAACTTCTGGCCTTAAGAGATCCTTCCACCTTGGCCTTTCAAAGTGTTGGAATTATAGGTGTGAGCCACCAGCACCTCGCCCAATATTACTCTTTCATAAAATCCTACTTCTTTTTTCAACATGTGTAGTTTTGTAATTGACTTGATTATATTGTATTATGGGCTATTTCTATGATCATTGAGAGGCTGACCAGCAAAAATGTCGATGCATTTGTCCAGGATAAATGATAATAGTGAACTAGAAGAAGTGGTTAGGTGGAAAATAATTTTATAAAAGCTCAATTTGTTAGTAACTGGATTCAAGTCATGGCTTAACTGCAAATCATAATCACAGCTGTGAAAATTTAGGCAATTTACTCAACCTTTCTGTGCCTCTATTTCCTCATTTGCTAAATGGGAATTGTTTCTCAGTTGTCTAGTTCTGCAAAAGAAACCAGTTCAAAAATTTAAAACAAAAACTATTTTGTGGGGCCGAGTGTGGTGGCTCACACCTGTAATCCCAGCACTTTGAGAGGCTGAGGTTGGTGGATCGCAAGGTGAGAAGTTCGAGACCAGCCTGATCAACTCTACTAAAAATACAAAAATCAGCCAGGCATGGTGGCACGCACCTGTAATCCCAGCTACTCAGGAGGCTGAGGCAGGGGAAATGCTTGAACCCGGGAGGCAGAGGTTGCCGTGAGCCGAGATTATGCCACTGTACTCCAGACAGATCAAGACTCTATCTCAAAAAAAAAAAAAAAAAAAAAAAAAAAAAAGAAAGAAAGAAAAAGAAAAAAAGAAGAGAAAAAACCATTTTGTTTTCTCACAAACTGGTTGGCAGTTTGGTGTGGGCTCAGCTGGATGGTTCTTCTGCTGGTCTTGCCATGGGTTACTAACATAGTTATCCAGCAACTCACCTGGGACTAGACGTTCTAAGACGCCTCACCCACATGTCTGGTGATGGGTGTTTGGCCACAGGTCTTCAGCAGCCCAGCCATGGCTTCTTCACATGATGGTGGAAGTGTTCCAAGAGACCAAGAGTGGAAGCTCTGCAGTCTCTTGAGGCCTAACTTGAAAGTAAAAAAAAGTAATTTCCACAACATCCTATTGTCAAAGCAAGTTGCAAAGTCAGACCAGATTCATGGATGAAAAAATAGATTCCCCTTGGGAGGCTGAGGAGGCTGGATTGCCTGAGTTCAGGAGTTTGAGACCAGCTTGGGTAACATGGCGAAACCCTGTTTCTTCCAAAAATACAAAAAATTAGCCAGGCTTTGTGGCTTGCACCTGTAGTCCCAGCTGCTAGAGAGGGTGAAATGGGAGGACCACTTGAGCCTAGGAGGAGGAGGCTGCAATGAGCTGAGATTGAGTCACTGCACTTCAACCTGGGTGACAGAATGAAACCCTATTTCGAAAAAAATAAAAACAGGCAGATGCAGTGGCTCAAGCCTATAATTCCAGTACTTTCGGAGGCTGAGGCAGGTGAATTACCTGAGGTCAGGAGTTGAAGACCAGGCTGGCCAACACAGCAAAACCCCACCTCTACTAAAAATACAAAAAAAGAAAAAAATTAGCCAGGTGTGGTGGTATGTTTCTGTAGTTCCAGTTACTTGGGAGGCTGAGGCAGGAGAATCACTTGAATCTGGGAAGCACAAATTGCAGTGAGCTGAGATGGTACCACTGCACTCCAGCCTGGGCAACAGAGTGAGACTCCATTTCAAAAAAAGTTTTTTAAAAAAATAGATTCTACCTCTTAAAAGAGGAATTGATAAGTCATATTGCAAAAGTTTGCATATACAAGGATGGGAGAAATTCTTGTAGTATCTTGACAAACAGATAGTAATAAATCATGACACGTAATTTGTGGTAAGGACCAAAAGGATTAGTACATGTAAAGTACTTAGAACCTTGGCTGGTGCATCGTAAGAGCTCAATGTTTGTTATTTCTTATCATTATTGTTGCTGCTGTCATTGTTCCGGGAATACTTCTGTTTTTCCAAGCAGTCTCATAATTACAGGGACTTGAATAATAGATACTTAGATAATTGATCCTTTGTTTAAAATACCTTCTATTATAGTTATATTTTTACCTATTCTCTGTGTATTCCTGGGAGTTTTGCTTTATGTGTTTGGCTACCACATTATTTGGTGTGTACATGTTTATGAAGACTTTAGTTTCTCTGTGAATTGCACTTCCATGTTTCATAATCTTCTTCTCTGCTCAGGACTTTGCCCCTTGGATTCCACGTTGACTCCTGTTCATCCTGCCACTATGCTTCTTTTTTTGTCTGCATTTTCCCGTTATCTCCTTGCTCAATAATTAACTTCAACCTTTCATTGTGTCTTTATTTTAGATGTGTCTCATATAAATCGCATCTACTTGGATTTTCTTTCTTCCAATTTGATAGGAAAATTCATAATTTATAATGATAGATGATATATATTGGGTTTAACCTCTCCTATCTTAACGTATGTTTACTGATTTTATTATGTTTTTCTGGTTTATGCTTACTAAATTATTGTTATTTTCCCTTTCCCATTTACTTTTCCTTTATGGTTAGCTCAGGTTTCTCATCATTCTTTACCCATATTAATTCAGAAATTCCACAATACTTTTCATTTCCATTAATGAGTACCTTTCCATTGCTAACATAGAAAGCTGTGTTTATTCACAGATTGTATTACTTATCTATGGCAGGGTAACAAATTACACCAAAACTTAGCAGTTTACAACAAGAGATGTTTGTTATGTTACAGTTTCTGTGGGTCAAGTCCAGGAGCAGCTCTGATAAATGGTCCTGGCTCAGGGTCTCTCAGAAGGCTGTGACCGGGTACTAGCCAAGGCTGCAGTCCTTTGAAGCTGGGTTGAGCCTGCAGGATCCTCTTTGAAGCTCATTCATGTGGCTGTTTGCAGGAGGCTTCCGTTACTTGTCCCAAGGGCATCCATGGGGCTGTTCACAACACAGCTTCCCTCAGATCAAGTGATGAGAGAGAGAGAGGTAGTCCTGGTACCGTTCATGCTTTAACCTCAGTCATATACTGTCACTCTCTTGGATTCTCTTGGCTAGAAGTGGGTCACTAGGTCCATCCCACACTACCACACTACTAGGGAGGGAGATTAAAGTCCATGGTCCACATCTTGAAGGGACGATCATCAAAGAATTTGTGGACATTTTTTTGTTTGTTTAAGACGGAGTCTGGATCTGTTGCCCAGGCTGGAGTGCAGTTAGCAAGATCTCGGCTCACTGCAACCTCTGCCTCCTGGGTTCAAGTGATTCTCCTGCCTCAGCCTCCCAAGCAGCTGGAATTAAAGGTGCCTGCCACCATACCTGGCTAATTTTTGTATTTTTAGTACAGATGAGGTTTCATCATGCGGGCCAGGCTGGTCTCAAACTCCTGACCTCAAGTGATCCACCCACATCAGCCTCCCAAAGTGCTGAGTATGCCTGTAATCCCAGGTACCCAGGAGGCTGAGACAAGAGAGTCACTGGAACCTGGGGGGCAGAGGCTGCAGTGAGCCGAGATTGCACCACTACAGTCCAGCCTGGGTGACACAGCGAGACCCTGTCTCAAAAAAATAAAAATCCAAATCTCTTACCATTGCCTTGATATGTGCATGATACCTTTTGTGGATATAGATTCCTGGGTCACTGTTCTTGTTCCTGAAATCACTGTTCCATTCACCTCCTGACTTCCAGGGTGGCAGACAAAAAAAAAGCCAATATCAATGCAATTTTTCTTTCCTTTGTGAGTAACCCTCCTTTTTGTCTGGGAATTCCTAATTCAGGAATTACACCAGGGTCTGTTTAAGTATACGTCTTTTTAATTAATCCTTCCTGGAACTCTATCTGCCCTTTTAATCAAGGCTTTCATCAGCTTAGAAAATGTTCTTTAATTAGGAGCCGGGCACAGTGGTGTGTGCTTACGGACCCAGCTACTCGGGAAGCCGAGGCAGGAGGATTGCTTGAGCGCAGGAGTTTCAAGGCAACATAGCAAGACCCCATCTCTGAAAAAAAAAAAAAAAAAAGGAAGGAAGAAAATGCTCTTGAATTAGTTGTTTGATTACTGTTTTCCCTTCATATCTTCTTTTTTTCCTCCTCTTTCTCTTTTTTGAATGTTAGATTTCAGGGTTTGTCCTCCAAATCTTTTTCTGGTTTTGCACTGCAGTGAGATTTCCTTCCCCTTGAACTCTCATAATATCAGCTTATTTCTCAGCAGGGATCACTCCCTTCCTGAGTTTATCAGCTCAATTTTTAAACAGAGAAACCATCTGATTCTTCTGGTTCCTGACAGTCCTCCACCATGCAACTACCAGTTCATCCCTGTCTTACATTTTTGTGAAAATTCTTTTTCTTCCTCAGCAGTCCCTCCTGTTCAGGTTTTTGTTTTTGTTTGTTTGTGTTTTGGAGACAAATTCTGGCTCGGTTGCCCAGGCTACAGTGCAGTGGCAGGATCGTGGCTCACTGCAACCTCCATCTCCCGGGTTCAAGCGATTCTCCTGCCTCAGCCTCCAAGTAGCTGGGATTCCAGGCATGAGCCACCATGCCCAGCTAATTGAAGTTTTTCAGTTTGGACTTTCTCCCTCAGGTTCCTAAGTTTTCTAAGATGGGGTGCAGTTTTCCCGGCTGTCGCCTGGCTGGTGGTACCCTGGACATCCATGTATGTTAGGCTGCTGGCATCTCCTGGCAGTGGCAGACCAGCACTGCAGTTTCAGGCAGTTTTAACTTCAGGGGCTGGCAGTGAGCGGGCTGGCCAATGTGACCCTTCTGCCGAGTGCTGGTGGCGTCCTCTCAGGCCATGCGGGCATGCAGCCCACCAGGTTTCCTAAGACCAGCAGTGCTACACAGAATGTCAAGTTCCCTCCCCCAGGGGGTGAGGGACAGGGCACGGGGAGGACAGAGAGGGGCTCCTGCGTGGGCGGTTGTCAGGGTGAGCTGCTCCTTCCCCAGCACTCCACCACAAGCCAGCCTCACCAGTGCCCAGCAGGAGGGGCGGGGCACTTTAGAAGGGAAATCAAGGAGAAAGGGCCACACCCTGAACCCCAGGTTTGGGTGTGTGCTGGGGTGGAGACAAGAAGAGACTAGGAATTCCACAGGGGCTGGAAATCTAGAGCAGAGGGTCTGCACCACATTAGAATTGCCAGGGTACTTCTTTTTTTAATTTCATTTTTGTTTCTCGAGGCAGAGTTTCACTTTTATTGCCCAGACTAGAATGCAATGGCGCGGTCTTGGCTCATTACAACCTCTGCCTTCGAAGTACAAGCGATTCTCCTGCCTCAGGCTCCCAAGTAGCTGGGATTACAGGTGTGCCACCATACCTGGCTAATTTTTGGATTTTAGTAGAGATGGTGTTTCACTATGTTGGCCATACTGGTCTTGAACTCCTGACCTCAGGTGATCCACCCACCTCAGCCTCCCAAAGTTCCGGGATTACAGGCGTGAGCCACCATGCCCAGCCTTTATTATTATTATTATTATTATTATTATTATTTTTTTTTTTTTGAGACAGAGTTTCGCTCTTGTTACCCAGGCTGGAGTGCAATGGCGCAATCTCGGATCACCACAACCTCCGCCTCCTGGGTTCAAGCAATTCTCCTGCCTCAGCCTCCCGAGTAGCTGGGACTACAGGCACGTGCCACCATGCCCAGCTAATTTTTGTATTTTTAGTAGAGACGGGGTTTCACCATGTTGACCAGGATGGTCTCGATCTCTTGACCTCGTGATCCACCCGCCTCGGCCTCCCAAAGTGCTGGGAT
>PVKV010003970.1:88176-107008 GCA_004027835.1 Alouatta palliata | reverse complement strand
CTATTATTATTATTATTATTATTATTATTATTGTTATTTTGAGATGGAGCCTCACTCTGTTACCCAGGCTGGAATGTAGTGGTGCCATCTTGGCTCACTGCAACCTCCGCCTCCTGGGTTCAGGCAATTCTCGTTTCAGCCTCCAGAGTAGCTGCGATTACAGCTGTGTGCCACCATGCCTAGCTAATTTTGGTATTTTCAGTAGAGACAGGGTTTCGCCATGTTGGCCAGGCTGGTCTCAAACTCCTGACCTCAAGTGATCCGTCCATCTCGCCCTCCCAAAGTGCTGGGAGTCTGTGCATTTTTAAATGTGATTGATGTTTTCACGTTGCTCCCTGTGAAGGTTGGTTGGAACAATTTATGCTCCCACCTGCAAGAAAATGGATTCACGAAGCCTTGGGTGGTAATGTCCAAAATGCAGGGCATTCCCTGGGCAGCTCAGTAAGTAATTGTGCCCCTAGTCTCAGAGTGACTGTCTTGTACACAGTAAGGGTGTTCTTGGTGCTTTCCCCCTGTCCCCTTTAGTTGACACTATATAACTGCCTACATAGAAATATCCTCCCACCCACTCTCTGCCACCAGGGGAAGGATAAGCAGTGATAGCCCTGGTGCATCTCTAGAGCGTGGAGCACACACATTCCTCATGCTTCCTTCCATCCTGCACCAGTCCTACCTCCACATCTAGCACCCAGAGGGTGCCCTCTGCAGGGTGAAGTCTCCAGAGTAGAGAAGCTTCCCAGACAGGGTGTCACTGGAGTGGCCGGCTGCTCTCACTCTTCCTGTGGTCAACTGCGCCACAGGAACTTTTCCTGGGAACCACCCCTCTCTAAGCGGTCTTTCTTCCATTTCCCACTCTGCCTGGCACATTGCTCAGCTCAGCCAATCCATGCATTCCTCCTGTGGCCACAGTGCTTTGTTGAGGAAATGGGCACATAACCCAAGTCTATCCAATCAGAGCCTTTTCTGGAACCTTTTTTTTTTTTTTTGGAGACAGAGTTTCACTCTTGTTGCTAAGTGCAGTGGCGCAATCTTGGTTCACTGTAACCTCTGCCCCCCAGTTCCAGTGATTCTCCTGCCTCAGCCTCCCGAGTAGCTGAGATTACAGTCACCCACTACCACACCCAGCTAATTTTTGTGTTTTTAGTAGAGATGGGGTTTCACCACGTTGGCCAGGCTGGTCTCGAACTCCCGATCTCAGGTGATCCACATGCCTCGGCGTCCCAAAGTGCTGGGATTATAGGTGCCAGGCCACCTTTGTGGTTCTATTGGTAAAAAAAAAATCTTCCCTTTCCCACAGGGATTTCTTGCAAGGATAAGGTAAGCCTGGAGCTGTGGGGCTACAACCGGAAGTACACTTGCAGGATAATGAAGCCAATGTAATGGAAAGCAAAGCCAAGGAAGAGACGGGGTGTGGTGACGCATGGTGGGGAGAGGAAGAGGGATAGAGATGGTGACGTCACCAGAACCCCTGGATCCAGCAGTTCCAGAAGCATGCTGACCTCATCAGCAGGGTAGCAGATGTCAGAGGGATCCATCCTTCCAGGCTCAGACCCTCCCTTCAGTCTGAAGAGCCGAGAATGTATTCAAGGAAACTGAAACATACCTTGCTGCCAGGTGTGGTGGCTCACACCTGTAATCTCAGCACTTTGGGAGACTGAGGCAGGCAGATCACGAGGTCAGGAGTTTGACACCAGCCTGGCCAACATGGTGAAACCCCATCTCTACTAAAAATACAAAAATTAGCAGGGCGTGGTGGCACACACCTGTAGTCCCAGCTACTCGGGAGGCTGAGGCAGGAGAATTGCCTGAACCCGGGAAGTGGAGGTTGTAGGGAGCTGAGACTGCACCACTGCACTCCAGCCTGGGCGACAGAGGAAGACTCCATCTCCAAAAAAAAAAAAAAAAAGCGTTGCTGGCAAGAATATAAGCCATTAGATTGGTGCAAAAGTAATTGTGGTTTCTGCTTAAAAGTAAATGCAAAAAGGGCCGGGTGTGGTGGCTCACACCTGTAATCCAAGCACTTTGGAGGCCAAGGCGGGCGGATCACCTGAGGTTGGGAGTTCAAGAACAGCCTGACCAACATGGTGAAACCCCGTCTTTATTTAACAAAAAAGGAAAGAAAGAAAGAAAGAAAGAAAGAAAAAAAAAAGTAAATGCAAAAAGATTTTTCACTAATCTAATACAGGTATTATTTACAGTTAAATAGTTGAAAGTCATCTTATTTGCATATAAGCTACACGGTTATAATGGTGGAGTATGTATTGGTCAGGGCACTTTTGGATACAAGTAACAGAAAACTGATTTCCATTGGCTTAAACACACAAGGCAGGTATTGACTCACCTGTCCTCCCACAGAAAGATCAGGGTAGGCCTGTCTTCAGGAACAGCTGGATGCAGAGATTAGAACACCATGGGACCATCCTGGGCAACACAGTAAGATCCTGTCTGTGTAAAAGTAATTAGCCGGGCACAATGGTGCTTGACTAGTCCCAGCTACTCAGGAGGCTGAGGCAAGAGGATCGCTGGAGCCCAGGAGGTTGACGCTGCAGTAAGCCATGATTGTGCCACCACATTCCAGCCTGGGCGACAGAGCAAGGCTGGCTCAAAAAAGTCTTACCCCCTTTAACTCCAGTTACAAAAATCCTGGAGAAGAATTCTGATTGGCCCAGACTGAGTCACATGTTCACCCTTGTGGTCAAGGCCTGAATCTGTCATCAGAGGAAGGAAGACTGGTACCACACGGCCTCCAGGGGAACCCAGCAGTCTTAATTGTGTCTACTTGGGAAGGAGAAAGCGAGGAGGAAAGCGTGGTCATGGGGGAACTCTGTCTCCAGCACAGCCAGCCTGGAGTCTAATCAAACAACTGTAGCCGGGCATGGTGGCTCACACCTGTAATCCCAGCACTTTGGGAGGTTGAGGTGGGGGGATCACGAGGTCAAGAGATCGAGACCATCCTGGCCAACATGGTGAAACCCCGTCTCTACTAAAAATACAAAAAATTAGCTGGGCATGGTGGCACATACCTGTAGTCCCAGCTACTCAGGAGTCTGAGGCAGGAAGATAATTTGAACCAGGTGGAGGCTGCAGTGAGCAAAGATCGTGCCACTGCACTCCAACCTGGTGACAGAGCAAGACTCCGTTTCAAAAACCAAAACAAAACAATCGTGGTGGGGCACAGTGGCTCACACCTGTAATCACAGCACTTTGGGAGGCCAAAGCAGGCAGATCACTTGAGGCCAGAAGCTGGAGACCGGCCTGGGCAACATGGTGATATCCCATCTCTACTAAAAATTCCAAAATTAGCTGGGTGTGGTGGCGCTCACCTATATATAATCCCAGCTATTTGGGAGGCTGAGGCAGGAGAATCGCTTGAGCCCAGGAAGCAGAGGTTGCAGTGAGCTAAGATCGCACCATACACTCCAGCCTGGGCAGCAGGGGGAGACCCTGTATCAAACACAATCAAAACAAAACAAAAGTAACTTTGTCTAGTACGTGGGATGCCCTGAGTCTCAGAATGTGGTATCAGATGGATGGGTGCAGTGGGATCACACCTGTAATCCCAGTGCTTTGGGAGACCAAAGCAGGATGATTGATTGAACGCGGGAGTTTGAAAGCAGCCTGGGTGACGTAGTGAGATTTTGTCTCTGAAAAAAAATTGAGTACCAGAGAGGGTATGTTCCCCACCAGGCAGGGGGCATGGACAGCACTCTCAGGAGGAGGAGGGGGGGACTCGGAGGGAAGCTGGCCTGCCTTTGAATTATGCAGAGTGGAGACTCATGGTGGCTTTGATGGTACTTAATTAAATATTTGGCCCATTTAATTAATTAAATATTTAAATGTTAAATACAGAATTACATGTGACTTACTGGACATTACTTCTTAATAGCCATGAGTCATCCAACAGCCCTCTGAATGGGGCCTCTGCAGCCTCAGCCTCCCCTCCCCTGCAGGAAGAAGGAGTCCAGGAGATACCCGGGGAATGTCATTAATTAATTACTGATTGAGGTTACACTGGGCTATGCGGTTTCAGAACATCATGTGTCGGCCTGACACGGTGGCTCATCTGTAATCCCAGCACTTTGGGAGGCCGAAGCAGGCAGATCATCTGAGGTCAGGAGTTCGAGACAAGCCTGGCAACACAGTGAAACCCCGTCTCTACTAAAAACACAAAAATTAGCCAGGCATGGTGGCACACATCTGTAACCCCAGCTGCTTGGGAGGCTGAAGCAGAATTGCTTGAACCCAGGAGGTGGAGGTTGCAGTGAACTGAGATCATGCCACTGCACTCTAGCCTGGGTAACAGGATGAGACTATATCTCAAAAAAAAAAAAAAAAAGAATGTTGCATGTCACTCACAGGAAGCCTTTCCTACTGGGTCCCAGGGCCAGCTCACAGGGAGGTGGAAGAGGAAAGATCCCATTTCCTGGGTAGCAAAATCTACCTCAAACCTACACACACAGCCGGGAGCAGTGCCTCATGCCCGTAATCCCCGCACTTTGGGAGGCTGAGGCGGGTGGATCACCTGAGGTTAGGAGTTCGAGACCAGCCTGACCAACATGGTGAAACCCCATCTCTACTAAATATACAAAATTAGCCCGGCGTGGTGGCACATACCTGTAATTCCAGCTACTCCGGAGGCTGAGGCAGGAGAATCGCCTGAACCCAGGAGGCGGAGGTTGCAGTGAGCCAAGATCGTGCCATTGCACTCCAGCCTGGGCAACAAAAGCGAAAAGCTCCATCTCAAACAAACAAACAAAACCCTATACACACACATCTGCTGCCTCCTCTGTCCAAAACAGCCCCATGCCCCACATCCGCCCTTTGCAGACTGCTTCCTTGGTTTCAGGCTGTGTCTCCTCCCCTCGACCTGCCATCTTCCCAGGGGTGTTGGGAGCTCCCTGACAGCCACCAGGGAACATGCCGCCCCTGTGTGGGGAAGGACTCCCTGCAAATGGCAAAGTCTGGTGACCTTCAGCTCTGCTATGATTAGTGCTCCAGGACCCTTGGAGGCTCCCTTGCCCACCAAAGCCCGAGAGCTCAAGAGGGTGGGGTTCCTGGGCACCCTCTCCTGAGGACTACGAGGTAGGTCTGCTGCCTACTGAGTCTTGGGGCCGGAGGACTTGCAGCTCTTCCCGGACCAGGAAGGTGGGAGGAATATGTGTGTGAGTGGCAGGGGGCGAGGGGCAATGAGATGCCAGGCAATTTGCAGCCACAGCGTTCCTTCCAGAGGCCAACTCTGATGGGTTAGAATGGGCTGAGGGTTCCCTACTGCCCTCTAGATAACGTCTAGACTCAGGGTGCCCTGGTCCTGCTGCTTCTACAGTGCCAAGCATCACCTGGCCTCCCCAGCCCAACATTCCAGCCACATCAGCCTCTTGCCAGTTCCTGAAAGCACAGGGTCTGGGTTCTCTGGATTTGGGCATATTCCGTTCCCTCTGCCTGAAATCCTTTATTGTCCTGCAGGTCTCACTTAAGATGTCAGCTCCTCCAGGAAGCCCACCTGCCTTTAGCAAGGGGCCAGGGATGGGAAGGGGTGGGTAGGCAGTCCTGGGAAGGGGCAGCTGGATGGCCACTAGGCTGCCTCATCCAACTTCTCAGAATGGCCCAGGGCCTGGAAGCCAGGAGCTCTCTCCAGCCACCTGGGACCCTGTGGTATGTGGACTGGGGGGACGAGGACCCTGGGGTGGAGGAGGGAGGGTGGTTAGGTGGAAGGCTCAGAACTGCCACCTACTGGCCACTGAGAGAGATGGCCTGGGAAAGCTCTGGGATCTCCCAGCCCCTCCCAACTCCCACTCGGATTTCCTGAAGCCCATGGGAAAGGAGAGCCTGACCATTCTGAAGTTGCCGAAATATTCTTTGAAGAGTCAGGAAAAAAAGCCAAAACAAGGTTACAAAAACCATAGCTGGCTGGGTGCAGTAGCTTACACCTGTCATTCCGGCACTTTGGGAGGTCGAGGCTGGAGAATCACTTGAGCACAGGAGTTCAAAACCAGCCTAAGCAACACAGAGAGATCCCTGTCTCTACAAATAATTTAAACATTAGGCAGGGTTGGCTGGGTGTGGTGGCCCAGGCCAGGCACAGTGGCTCAATCCTGTAATCCCAGCACTTTGGGAGGCTGAAGCGGGTGGATCACTTGAGGTCAGGAGTTACGAGAGCAGCCTGGCCAACGTAGTGAAAAATCTCTACTAAAAATACAAAAAATTAGCCAGGCGTGGTGGTGTGTGCCCGTAATCCCGGCTACTCAGGAGGCTGAGGCAGGAGAATCGCTTGAACCCGGGAGGCAGAGGTGGCAGTGAGCCGAGATTGGGCCACTGCACTCCAGCCTGGGTGACAAGAGCGAACTCCATCTCAAAGAAAAATAAATAGTTGTTGAATGGATGTGAGCTTCTCTCTCTCCCTTCTCTGACTCTGTGTAACCTCATCTGGAGAGGACGGCTCCTTTGGAACCCTGAGGCCTGGAGCAGGAAAGAGGCTAGCCCAAATGGGGCCGGGCAAACCAGGCTGTCCCCTCTCCCTGCAGTTCCTTCCCTCCAGGCTCTGCAGAGCTTTGCACCCTCCTCTGAGCCGCCAGCCCTGGCAGGATCCAGGCTTCAGGGACCCGCCACCTGCCCTCTTCGCTGAGCCACCTCTCCATCCAGCGTCCTCTGCCTGACTTCCCTGCCCTTTATAAATATGCATTGGGCCAGAGAGATAGGGGGCCTCTTTTTGAGGAAAAATTAACTACAATGACAAACTTAGATATTCATGCAAACCATCAGCCTGTTACCCTGATTATGCAGAACGCAAACTGTGAGTATCTGAGTGACTGAGCACGCTCATCAAAGGCGCCGTGGGGCAGCGGGGCTGCTCCCGGCCCAGCCCACCTTCCTACAGCCTTTGTACTCTCTGCTCAGCCCTGGTGCGGGCCACCGGGCCGCCTCATTCGCACAGCGCCAGATCCTGAAGCAGGGACCCTTCCATGCTCTATTTTAGAGGATTAATTAACCTTGTGAGATTGGCGGGGAGAGCTCCACCTGGCTATCTGCTGCATGAAAGCATCCGCTCACCAGAGTATTTTAAGCTCACAGCGCAGACCATATGGTATTTCAAAGAACAGAAGTTGAAAGTACACTACATATTTATTCCTTCCACAGAGAGCATTAGAGCGGTTTAAGTATTTTATGAAAGCCTGTATGTGTGAATATGTGTGTGAGCGCCTGTGTGTGTGTGTGTGTGCATGTGTGTGAAGCCAGCAGAAATATATTCCACTCAGAGAAAAAATAAATTACACAGATTTATTTTCATCTCTCTGCCAACCCACCCCATAGCAACAGTGAAAACTTGGTCTATGTAAACTCGAGAAAACAAGAAATATTTTATCAAGTCGTCTCAACTCATAGCTATTGCCAATTCCCCTCTTTTTGGAAACACGAACAGTCTCCTCCTGTCGGCTCTGCAGGCGGAGGGGAGGGCGTGAGGGTAGGTGTCAGACAGGAGAGGTCAGGCCCCGTGGGCAGCCCCGGGCCTACCGCCGAGGCAGGAACTGCAGATCCTGCCTCACCATCATCGACTTGGGAAGGGCCCTTCCTCTCTCTAAGCTCAGTTCCCTGTCTGGAACAACATGATCTGTTGGGATAAAATAAGAACTAGATACAAAAAGCAAAGGACAGTGGCCGGCACAAGGGCAGGCAGCATTGGAGAACCCTGGATCCGGAACTTTGAGAAAAACTTACTGTTGCGGAAGTCTGTTGATTTCACCCTCCCAACATGCATCTCCCTTCTCTTGGTAACAGTCCCTCCCTCGTCCTCGTTGAAGCTCCCTTCTGTCTGGGTGATTGGGATGGAGTTACCTCCAGCCCTGACTTCAGGGGTGGTCATGAATAGGGCTGACCAATCAGAGCCCTGCATCTCCCCAGCCTCTGGGACTGGCTCAGGGATGGTCACATGACCCAAGACAGACCAGTGAGGCTCAGCCCTGAGACTTTTGCTGGAATTCCTAGGAAAGAGGCAATTTCCCAGCAGCCTTGCTTGGCTGGGAGCTTCGAACTTACTGTTAAGTTAGCCTTGGGGAAAAAAAAACCTAGTGACAGGAAAATCTAGGGTAGATGTGGATTCTGTCTAGTGGACAACTCCCCTCTCCTAAGCAGGGACAGGAACTGAAGTTCTAAAAATAAATAAAAATGTTAAAGGAAGAAATAATGTAAAGGAAGGGAAGCTGGTCAGCTTCAGCTGCCCAACGGCCTGACTGTCCTCTCCTGAAAAACCCACAGGTCTGATCTAGTCTGGACAAGAAAGAGCTCTGGGGAATGTCAGGCCGCCCCACCCTTCAACAGCTCAGGCTCTGCCCCAAAACTCCTCTGACAGGTTCCTGGGAGGACCTGAGAGAGGCAGGGCCTCAGAAGCAGTGGAGGGGTGCCTATGGAAAATATCCCCAGTCCTGGACTTCCACCCCTGTTTCACAGGGAGACACTCTTGCAGGGCAGGAGTTTGTGGGCTCCGAAGTTCATAAAAAGCACCTTGTATAAATGTGAGAGTGTGAACAGACTTTGAAATCTTCTAGACCTTCCCCAACCCCACCATTCTATGAATGAAAAAACTCAGTACCAGGAAGATAATAACTACTTTTCACCAAGCTTCTCCCCGATCCCACATCCACCATCTTCAAGTTTTTCCCTTCATAATATGTAGAAGGGAAGATATTTTCAGGCCACAGGGTGTAGATGGGAAAATGCAATTTTCTCTACCATTCTGTAACCGAAAATTTTACATGATGGTCGAAAAGTCAATCTAGGATCTAGACTGATGGGCGCGATGGCTCACACCTGTAATCCCAGCACTATGGGAGGCCAAGGTGGGTAGATTGCGAGGTCAAGGGATTGAGACCATCCTGGCCACATGGTGAAACTCCTTCTCTACTAAAAATACAAAAGCCCTAGGGAATCCCTGCCCTCTAAAAATACTACACATTGTCTTCATGTACCAAATTCTACCTGTCCGGGTCCCTCGTGGGGGATACCTACAACTTGGCTGTCATAAGCAACAATGTGGACCCCTGAGGAAGGTTCTTTAGGTACATAAGCAAGAGTGAAACTGATGTGCCCGAAGATACAGGGCTGGGCCTAGGGTGAGGCAACAAGGCACCTAAGGTATAAAATCTAAGAACAGACTGAGTGCAGTGGCTCAAGCCTGTAATCCCAGCACTTTGGGAGCCTGAGGTGAGAGGATCACTTGAGGTCAGGGGTTCGAGACCAGCCTAGCCAACATGGTAAAACCCTGTCTCCGTCCTAACACTACCAAAAACTAGCTCAGTGTGGTGCGTGCCTGTAATCCCAGCTACTCAGGAAGCTAAGGCACGAGACTTGATTGAACCGTGGAGATGGAGGTTTCAGTGAGCCGAGATCATACCACTGTACTCCAGCCTGGGCAACAAGAGGAGACTCTGTCTCAAAAAAAAAAAAAAAAAAAGAAAGAAAGAAAGAAAGGAAGCAGCAGCAGGGCTTTGCAAGGGGTAGGGTCAGCCCTGACAGTGAGCCCTTCCTTACATGCATGCCAAAGCACCTCCCTTCCTCTCCCGGGTCCTAGCCCTGCAAAAGTACACACGTATTTAATTTCACTGTAGCTGGCCACACACCCACTTACAAGTGCAAAGGACTTCATCTCACATCCACCCATGCCGGCACTTGACATTGCCTGGCTTGCTGAGTTGTGTCAGCTCGGTGGGACAATGTGACATCTCATTATTCCTTCCCTTTGCCTTCCTCTGACCACCAGTGAGAATGAGCCTCTCTGCATACCTCAGCCATTCTGATTTTTCTTTCTGTGAACAGCTTATATGTATCTCACCCATTATTATTACTATTATTATTATTTTAAGACAGGATCTCACCGTGTCACCCAGGCTGGGGTGCACTGGCACGATCTCAGCTCACTGCAACTGTCGCTTCCTGGGTTCAAGCGATTCTTGTGCCTCAGCCTCCTGAGTAGCTGGGATTACAGGTGCAAACCACCACACCTGGCTTTTTTTTTTTTTTTTTTTTTTTGATTTTTCTAGAAACAGGGTTTCATCATGTTTGCCAGCCTGGTCTCAAACTCCTGACCTTAAATGATCCACCCACCTTGGCCTCCCAAAGTGCTGGGATTACAGGCTTGAGCGCCAAGTTGATTATTTTTTAAATTCTGTTTCCTATCTCTTTCTCTTTTGTGCTGATTTTCAGAAGTTCCTTGTGTATTTTAATTATAGCCTTTTGTTCATTTAAGACACGGCCAGGTGTGGTGGCTCACGCCTGTAATCCCAGCACTGGGGGAGGCTGAGGTGGGCAGATCACTTGAGGTCAGCAGCTGGAGACCAGCCTGACCAACATGGAGAAACCCCATCTCTACTAAAAATACAAAATTAGCCGGGATTGGTGGTGCATGCCTGTAATCCCAGCTACTCAGGAGGCTGAAGCAGGAGAATCGCTTGAACCAGGGAGGGCGGTGGAGGGTGCAGTGAGCTGAGATGGCACCACACGGCACGCCAGTCTGGGCAACAAGAACGAAACTCCATCTCAAAGAAAAACAAAACAAAACAAAACATTTAAGACATGGAGATGATCTTCTAGCTTACCACTCATGTTAATTTTGTCTGTAGCGAAACATTCTTCATTTTGGTGTAGACAAAATCCATCACTTCTCACCTTTTGGCGTATGCTTTGGAGGTCATGAGAAATCCTTTCCTAACACAGAAACATTATCCTACATGCCAATTTATCAGCTTTATATTTTTACTTTTAATAATTAGATGTTTAATCTATTTAGAGTTTATGTGTATGGTAGGGATCAAATTTTATTTTTTCTCCATTATAGAAAAGCCAATATTCTCAGTGCCATTTGCTAAATAATCAAGCCTTTCTCTAATGATTTGTGATTTCATCTTGATCACCAACAAGTTACCATATATAATTGAGTTTATGCTGGACTCTCCAAACTATTCCACTTACCTATTTCTTTTTTTTTTTTTTTTTTTTTTTGAGATGGAGTCTCACTCTGTTGCCAGGCGCCAGGCTGGAGTGCAGTGGCACGATCTCAGCCCACTGTAACCTCCGCCTCCCGGGTTGAAGCAATTCTCCTGCCTCAGCCTCCCGAGTAGCTGGGACTACAGGCACACGCCACCATGCCCAGCTACTTGTATTTTTAGTAGAGACAGGGTTTCACCATGTTGGCCAGGATGGTCTAGATCTCTTGACCTCGTGATCCGCCCGCCTCGGCCTCCCAAACTCCTGGGATTACAGGCTTGAGCCACCGCACTGGGCCTTACCTATTTCTTTTTCTGTACCAATATCACATTATTTTAATTACTATGACTTTGTAATCTGTTTTAATGACTGTTGGCTAAGAGTTCCCTTTATCCTTCTTCAAGATTGTCTTAGCAGATCAAGGATTTTTATTCTTCCATAAACGCTGAAGAATCAAGTTTCTCAAATTCCAAAATAATTGGGCTGGAATTTTTACTGGAATTGCAATGCATAGTGAGATCATGTGATGGAAAATTTATATTCTTTCAAGGTTAGATGTTATCTCACTATTTATGTATTCAAGCCTTTTTAAACAAAATCTATATATTAGAATTTCAGGTTTTTCTCCTTAAAGATACTGTGCGTCGTTAGGTTAATGCATACATATTTTAGTATCATGCAGAATACCTAATTTTTATTACATTCACAATAAATGTATCATTTTTTATGGAGAAACCCATTACTGACTTTATATTCTGATTATTATTATTATTATTATTGAGATGGAGGCTCATTCTGTTGCCCAGGCTGGGCTGCAGTGGTATGATCTCGGCTCACTGAAACCTCTGCCTCCCAGGTTCAAGTGATTCTCTTGCCTCACCCTCCCTAGTAGCTGGGATTACAGGCATGCGCCATCACGTCCAGCTAATTTTTGTATTTTTTGTAGAGACAGGGTTTCACCATGTTAGCCAGGCTGGTCTCGAACTCCTGACCTCAAGTGATCAGCCTGCCGTGGCCTCCCAGATTGCTGGGATTACAGGTGTGAGCCACCACGCCTAGGCTCTGATCTTCATTTTTATTAGAAGGAGGTCTCACTATGTTGCCCAGACTGGTCTTGAACTCCTGGCCTCAAGCAATCCTCCTGCCTCAGCCTCCCAAAGTGTTGGAATTATAGGTGTGAGCCTCCACACCTGGCCCTATTCTGACTTTAAACCACCTGTGTGCGACTCTTTCATTAGGTTTTTCTGTTGATTCTTGTTTTCCATGATGATCATCATCACTTAACAATAATAACGATGTTGTCATTTTGCTTCCACTCACTTTTCTCACCCCATTGTACAGGACAAGACTTGCAAGTACCAGGTTGAATGGAGGCAGGGCCAGACAGAGGGCATCCTTGTCTTTTTTTCTGAGTTGTAAAAGGATGAAGAGCTCTGGCTTTCAGCCTAGTGCTTAAAGAAGAAAAATACAATCATTAGAAGTTTGCTCTCGAGAAAGATCACTGCAACTGCCCTTGAAGGCGGGACTTGAGACTAGTAAGACAAGAGGCAGAAAGATGGGTCTCCTATGAGTCCAGGTGAAGCATTATGTGTTTCAGGCCAGGGTCTTGGAGATGAGCGCAGGAGACAATTGTAAGGGGGGGGCGGGTGGAGGAAGAACTGATGGGATTCTGGGCCAGATCAGAGGGAGGAGAGTGAGGTGTCAAGACGGAAGCTCTGTCTGGGGCTTGGCTGCCCTGGGCGGGCCGTGGATACCACTTCCTGAGGAGGAGAGCCAGGGTGAAACGGGAAGGAAGAGGGGCTTCACCGCACACGCGCTGGCTCAGTGGGGCCGTGGAACACCCGGCCGGCGGGGAATACGGAGCTCAGAGCAGTGGACTGCACGGGAGGATAAAAACGTGGCTGTCAGGCGTCCAAACGGCATCAATGTTCAGAAAGCACGTGGAAAACAGTTTAGCTACTGTTAGAACTATCGGGATCATCCGCATTAACGCAGGGCGTTAATACTTGGAATGGACAAGATCTGCCAGGGGCAGCCCAGAAGCCAAAGGGGTCGAGGCCTGAGCCCCTGGCGGCGGCAGCTACAGGGTCAGACAGCAGGAAGGGGGCCCCGGTAGGTCAACGAAGGAGTACCAAGGAGGAGTGGCTCTGCCATGGACGCAGAGGAATCTGGGAGTGACGGAGCCTGTCCGAGCTCTATCCGGTTCTGCCTACCGAGGGGTGGGCCAGCGAAAAGAGACCAGCGAACCCGCCTTCAGCGACTGCTACACACGCAGGTCCGGCCGCGTAAAAGACGCCAAGGCGCAGGCGTACGGCAGACCCCGCCCACCAGCTTTTGGGCCCCGCCCCTCTCGCAGTGCGGGCCTCTCACCGCCCCTACGCACAGTACGGTCCGCCCATCGCCGCCCTGGCCCCACCCCCTGCAGCGGGTTTCTCGGAGCCCCGACGCAAGCCTTGCCCCGCCCACTGCTCCTCGGCCCCGCCCCTACCTCTCCGGCCGCCCGTACCTCTCCGTCCTCCGTCACCTCGCGGCGCGCGCCAGGACGCGCTTCCGCGCTCGCCCAGTCCTGCTCCCGCGCCCTGGCAGCGCGGAGCCAGAGGAGTGGCCGGCTGAGTCCGCCCAGGGAGGCCGTGGCCCGCTCCAGTCTCCGGGGTGGGAGTCCGGGCGACTAGGTCCCCGTTCAGGACCCTAGCCCCGACCACCGCCTTAGCCAGGCTGCAGCGGGGCGTTCGGGCGGACGCGGGGCGGGGCCGGGCGGGGCCGAGCGTCACGTGGGTAAACACGGCGCACGTGGAGCGCAGCTTGAGCACTAGGGCGTAGGGCCGCGCAGCCTCCCAGCTCCCAAGCCCAGGCCGCGTCCCAGGCCCAGGGGAGCCAGTGGGGCGTGGGCGGCCAGACCCGGGTCCGCGTTGGCTCAGCTGAGCCTCAGTTCATTCTGTTAAAACCTTGATAGACCCGCACTGTGGGAGGTCAAGGCGGGAGGGTGTCTGGCGGCCAGGGATTCGAGACCACCCTGGGCAACACAGCAAGACCTCTTCGCTACAAAACATAATAAAAATTTAGCTGGGTGTGGTGGTGCCCGCCTGTAATCCCAGCTACTTGGGAGGCTGAGGTGGGAGGATCGCTTGAGCTTGAGAGTTCGAAGCTGCAGTAAGCGCTGATCGCACCATTGCACTCCAGCCTGGGTGACAGAGTGAGACCTTGTCTTCAAAACAACACATAAAAAATAAAACCATGCTAACTATGCAAACACTGACGTTGGCTCAGCCTACCAGGCCCTGCCTTAGGGAACATGATAACTGTGTCAGGTGGGCACCATCCCATTTCACAGATGGGGAAAGTAGAGGCCAAAGCGGTTAAGAAACTCGCACAGGCCGGGCATGGTGGTTCACGCCTGTAATCCAAGCACTTTGGAGGCCAAGGCGGGCGGATCACCTGAGGTCGGGAGTTCAAGACCAGCCTGACCAATATGGTGAAACCCTGTCTTTAAAAAAATAAATAAATAAATAAAAAGAAACTTGCACAAAGCACTTGACTGGAAAGCGGCGTGGTGCAGATCCGACCTCGCACAGCGAGGCCCCTTCGTGCTTGGGCCTCGGCCTGAATGACAGGGGCGCTGACCATCAGTGGACGCTGGGGGTCTTCTCCTGGTGTCCTGCCCCCGCCTCTCAGGGATGGGCGGGCCTGGCACAGTCAATGGAGCCGGTTTCCCCGTTTGTGCAATGGAGTAGCAGCGGTGCCGCCTCCAGAGGAGTCTCAGCGGCGGCGCTCCCCAAATCGTGGCAATAGCTTCCGCCAGGCGTGGAGAGGATGGAGCTGGCCGGGGCCTGGGGTCCCAAGTCGCTGCTCACCGGACTGCCGCCCCCTCCGCCGCCCCCCCCCCCGCCCCGTCTCTTCCCAGAGCCGGGGGTGGGCAGCGCCCTGTGCAGGGAAGACGTCTAGAGCACGCGTGGGCCCCTTCCAGGAGCTGGAGCTGATTTCTTCTACCCAGGCCGGCCTCCCTCCTTTCCCCTCCTCCTCTTCCTCTCCCTTTTCCTCCTCCTCCTCTGCCCAGGCCGCGTGACCGGGAGGCGCCGCAAGCAGAGTCGGCCCCAGCCTGGGGCCAGCCAAGCTGTCAGCCCGGACTGGCGGCGGAGGCCTGGGAGGGGCCCCTGGGAGGGGGCAGAAGTGCTCAGGATTCCTAGGAAGCGCTTGTCTCCGCAGAAGAGCTGAGCTGCCGAGCTTCAGGGGGGCAACACATGCCCTATGCACGCCTACGTGGCCAGGGCCACCCTAGGCCCAGAAACCCTAAAAGCTGACGCCTGGGGCCCAATAATCCTAGGTTGGATTTTGAGGCTTCTATAAGCTGGTTAAGGAGAAGTCCGATTAAGCAGTCGCAGGCTTCTCATGCAGTGTCTAGTCACAGGCCCTGAAGCCAGGCCCCATGTGGGACCCTGCACAAGTTGGGGGACCTCCCTGTTTCTCAGTTGCCTCTTCTCTAAAATGGGGCCAGTGATCATACCCACCCCGTAGGACTATGCGAAAATGAAGTGAGTAAACGGGAGTAGGGTCAGGGCAGCAGTGCCCTGCGGTGTGGATGGGCAGGGGAACAGCCCCATGTGGCCAGAAGGCCGCACTTTCCTGCTGTCTGCATCCAATCTCCGCCCGACCCCAGTTCTTCCCTCAAGATTAGTTTCATGTATGTTTCCACGCAGGCTCCCTGAAACAGGTCTTGCCCAATGCTCTCACTGAGACACATCGGAGCAGCGACATAGGGTGGGGGCCTGGAAGCTGAGCTCCCCAGCTGGCCCCTTCCCAGTTCACGTACCCCTTGGCCAGCCTCAGCATGCCCTTCTCTGATAATGCCCATTTTCTCCCCTCCACCACCGGCCCAGGACCAAGAACCAAACTAGTTTGACCACACTTGTCTCGTTTATTTTTGTTTTTTTGAGACAGAGTTTCACTCTTGTTGCCCAGGCTGGAGTGCAATGGTATGATCTCAGCTCACCGAAACCTCCATCTCCCAGATTCAAGCGATTCTCCTGCCTCAGCCTCCTGAGTATCTAGGATTACAGGCATGTACCAACACACCGGGCTAATTTTTTGTATTTTTAGTAGAGACAGGGTTTCTCCATTAGCCAGGCTGATCTCGAACTCCCAGCCTCAGGTGACCTGCCCTCCTCCGCCTCCCAAAGTGCTGGGATTAAAGGTGTGAGCCACCGCACCTGGCCACATTTGTCTTTTATTCCACTACAAGAGGGCAAGTCTACCCTGAATGGGCTTGTTGGAAGCAGACAGAGGCTTTATGCATGAAAAGCCCAGACCTGGGGCTTTGGCTTGTGAAGACCCTCCTGGTTTTTATTCCAGGTTAGGGTGAAGGTTGGCCCTTAAGGTGTTGGTTTAAGGAAGAGGAAGATGGAAATCCAAACACAGGGAGATCTAGGAGACGCCAAAAGAGGAAACTAGGGCCCTTAGTGAGGAGGCAGACCTCCACTCTGAACAGTCCCCAGGGGGACTGCTCCCACCCCTCAGGCCAGGTGGCAGGCAGGCTTTCCCACAGGGTCATCTGGAACCTTCCCCATATCCTGGGCCTGGCACAGAGGCCAGCACGCTGGAATTAGGGACGCTGAGGGAGTGAATGACAGTGGCCATACAACTGCAGCAAGAAGAATCCTGCAGTTGGAAGCAGGATTTTTGCAGCTGTTCCAGAGCACGCTCCCATCTCTGCCGTCACCCATGCTTGGGGAGGGTCTGGGTCTCTGTTGTTTGTTTCTGTATTTGCTGCTTTTGCCAGCCCAGCATCCCTTCCCCTTTTCTGCAGAGCCAGGTAGTTCAGATGGATGGACTCCAGCTCTGCCCAGAGACTGACACCTGACACATGCCTGGCTAATCACAGTGCTGCATTCCTCTGGCCCACAGTGATTAGAGAAGGGATGGGCATGTGACCCAAGCCGGACCAATGAGAAGCATCCCCAGGACTTTTGCTGGAGATCCTGGGTAGGAGGTACTTGCTGGGAGGAAAGTCTGCCTGGAGACACCGGCAAATGCCACGTGGAGAACAAAGTCAGCGCAGTCAGCTTTCAGAGCTGAGGCAAGGATTCCTGAGGACGGCAATGTAAACACCCTGATCCAGCCATGCCTGAGGCTAGATAGGCCCCTGGGCCATTCGTTTGAATCCATACATTCATATGAATCCACGAATTCCTTGTTTTCTTCTGGCACTTTGAGTTGTATTTTCCTTGCAGCTGAACATCTTATCTTATCTGACCCTCTGGTAGAGCAAAGACTTTAGCCACCATTTCTGGATGAGCCCTGATGGCTCCAGGTCAGATGGCTCATCAAAGGTGAAACCTGCCTGTGAGGGAGTCGCTGCCGTGGTGTCTCCAGCCCCAGGTCCCTGCCTCTGGCCTCTCCCCTGGCCTCCTGCTCTGGCATTCCTGAGCAGTGAGTCTGTGGCCACCCAGCTCACAGATGGCCTTGGCTGTGTGCTCTCTGAGCCTGTGCTCTCTAGGTCTGTCTCGGCTATAACCATATCCCCAGGGCCTGGAATAGAGGTTCTCAGCAAATATCAGTGGAGAGAATTCTGTGGCTGGTCAAGGTTTGGGGGATTCAAAAAGTCAGGAGTACATGCCTGTAACCTCAGCATTTTGGGAGGCCAAGGTGGCAGCATCACTTGAGCCAGGAGTTCAAGACCAGCCTGGGCAATATGGAAAATCAGTCCTGGTACATCTGATTGGTGGGGGAAAAAAAAGCAAAAAATCAGGAACTCCCAGAGTTTCATCTCCCACTCTGCCGCCTGCACTTGGCATGCGCTGGCTGGTCCTTATCACAGCAGCCCCTCATCCCCTACCTCTGCTGACCACTTACCTAGGCCTTCCCCCAAACCAGCAATCCCTGGGCCAGCTGTCTCATGGATGACAACATGAGCAGTCTTGAGCGAGAGATTAATTTTCACACTTTTCCCCGCTCTGGGTCTTTCTCCCCTACTCAAAAGCTCAGGCATCCCAGACACTTCACAGAACACATTCGGAGGGGCCACAGCAGCTCCCCAGCAGCACAGATGGGGCGAGTGCCAGCGCACAGGAGGAGAGGGGTTGCTGCTGGAACTCAGACTGCACGCCTCCCGAAATGTGCGGCCGGCACATCTGCCCAGAGAAAAAGGGAGGCCCAGAATTGCAAGCTTTGTTATTTTTACTTTTTGATGTGAGGGGCCATCTGTGCAGGTTGGAGCTTGTCTGGAGGAAGCCAGGATTTGTCAATGAAATTCAAATACAGGATGACTTTGCAGGCTGTCACGCCGAGACTTTCTCCAGGAGCTGGGGTGGCAGTGCTGATAGTTTTTATAGCAGCAGAGTGTGCCAGGTTCCAGCAGCTGTTCAGGGTGAGTGTGCATGTGGGGCCTTCCACCAGAGTGTTGCTACTCACCTCGGCAATGCTCTTGGTGGAGCGTTGGATCCACCAAGGATGCCAGGAGGGGCCTTGACCACCAGCTGTTCAAATCGGGCCCCCAGTGCCTGGGAGGAGGAGGTCTCGGGGTCAGAAAGCCCAATGTGGGTTGAGGAGAAGAAGGAAGAGAAGGAGGTTGGCAGTGCAGGAGATTGGGGGGGGACTCTGACACCCTCCGTTGTCACCATCGGTTCCCCCAAACTATCTCAATGAACATGCAGCAGACTCATTCTGGGGATATGCCCGTGACCCCTACTTTCAATTCAGGTCACCCCCGAGTCCCCTGCATGGAAATTTCAAAACTACCTGAGTTGCAGGTGGAGGTGGCCGAGCTGGGACCCCATTAGGACCTTTTTTTTTTTTTTAAGATGGGGTGTCACCATGATGGCCAGGCTGGTCTTGAACTCCTGACCTCAGGTGATCCACCCACCTC
>PVKV010003970.1:49675-88076 GCA_004027835.1 Alouatta palliata | reverse complement strand
AGCTAATTTTTTTATTTTTAGTAGAGACATGTTCACTAGCCTGGTCTCGAACTCCTGGCCTCAAATGATCTGCCCGCTTTGGCCTCCCAAAGTGCTGAGATTACAGGCATGAGCCACCACGCCCCACCCCACCTAGGTTATTTTCACAAACCAGGGCTACCTGGTGAAGTGGGGCCAGGAAAGGTCATCCCAACCTCATTCTGAAAGCATCTTTTGGTGAAATCTAGGGGTGGGGCCTGCACAGAGCCAGGACTTTAGCTGCTGTTTGAAGCTCACCTGCTAATGATGTTTGTATCCAAATAATAACAAATGTCAGGTGTATGCACCTGCCTCTCTCATTTGTAACAGAAAACATTGTATATGGCCTGAATGCTTTTCTCAGTACCTCTTTCCTGGGCCAGATGTGCAGCCACCGCCTGTTCTGGGGTGGCACAGAGGAGGAGGAGGAAAGGATCCTGAGGTTTAGCACATTTAAGTCTGGAAACGCTTTGATACCATCCCTGACAGTTCACCCAGGATCTGGGGGTGGAGGCTGTTGACAGATGCAGGCACGTGATCTTTCAGCCATTGCTGTGTGGCCCACCATACACATACCCTTTTCTAACACATGCCAAACCATGAAATCTGTTTTAGTGTTTTTTTTTTTTTTTTTTTTTTGAGACGGTGTGACGGAGTTTCACTCTTGTTACCCAGGCTGGAGTGCGATGGTGCGATCTTGGCTCACTGCAACCCCCACGTCCCGTGGGTTCCAGCGATTCTCCTGCCTCAGCCTCCCGAGTAGCTGGGATTACAGGCATGTGCCACCACGCCTGGCTAATTTTTTGTATTTTTAGTAGCGATGGGGTTTCTCCATGTTGGTCAGGCTGGTCTCCAACTCCTGACCTCAGGTGATCTGCCTGCCTCAGACTCCCAAAGTGCTGGCTTTACAGGCTTGAACCACCACACCCAGCCTCAAACAATATAATCTACTGATAATAGATAAAGATTGTAGGAAGAAAGCAATCTAAAACCGATTATTTCTTTTCTTTCTTCAGAAAGAACGCTTAGGTGAGGAATGTGATTTGGGGTGAACCAAGAGGGGTCCTCAGTTTCTAAATACTGCCCCTCCAAACCGCCAACACACAAATACCCTGCCTGTACCTCCGCCCAAAGAGAAGACTCATTGCCAAGGTCAGAACTCCTCCAGGGGGGATTACAGCAAAGAAGAACGCAGGAGAGGGGACAGGGGTTGGGAACACAGCAGGTGGGTACTGCCAGGCAGGACCGCTGTGAACACTGCCAGGGAGAGCCAGGATGCAAAAATGACAGAGAGGGACCGCGACAAGGGCTTCTGTGGCTTTGCTGAGCTCCAGGCTCATACTAGGGCTAACTTGGGCAGACAGACCTTTTTTCTCTTTTTAACCCCAACAGAAACAAAAAGATGAAATCACTGCCATTAGCTAGGCATGGTGGCTCATGCCTGTAATTCCAGCACTTTGGGAGGCTGAGGCAGGCGGATCACTTGAGGTCAGGAGTTCGAGACCAGCCTGGCTAACATGGTGAAACCCCGTCTCTAATAAAAATACAAAAATTAGCCAGGGGTGGTGGCGGGTACCTGTAATCCCAGCTACTCGGTGGGCTGAGGTGGGAGAATCGCTTGAACCCAGGAGGTGGAGGTTGCAATGAGCCAAGATCGCGTCACTGCACTCCAGCCTGGGTGACAGACTGAGACCCTGTTTCAAAAAAAAAAAAAAAAAAAAAAAATCACTGGCATCAATTGGGCTTATTCAATGTTGATTACTGCCATGTTATTGTTTTGAGGATAGAAGAAATCTAATTAATAAAAGCCACCCAGCCTGCCCTTTGTGCTTCTGCGAATTCCCTATCGATGTCTGCATCTGTCTCAAGCTACGGATGAGCCGTCCCTTTCAGCTGCCCTGGACGGCGCGGAGATGAACAGTGTAGAAGAATCACTCCCAGGATCTGTACACTCATTTTTTGCAGCTACAATTTGTCTTCTGCAGCCTCAGTTTTCTCCATCACAGCAGTGGAATCAGAGAGGGAGTTTCCCGGGAGCACAGCGCAGAGTTCCCTTTAAGGAAGAGCAAAGTCCGCTCTAGTGCTGGAGGCTTTTTCTGGAGGCCTGAGGCCTTCCCACGTTGGCTGTCCCTCCAGGGACCTTTCAGGCACCAGGCTTTGTTGGGTCAGGGGAAACCATTTCTCTGCAGCAGGCCTGGAATCACACCTGCCTCACCTCTGGCCTTGATGTGCCGTAGAGGGACCGAGGGCCGCAGGTCACCCCAGGGATCGCGAGGAGGCCTGGAGGATAGAGGTCAGGTGTGGGGTGGAGGCTGTGGGCTTCTCTCTGCCCCTGGAAACCTCTTGCCCACCTGCTTGTTAGTTTGTCCTCGGTCCTGCCCACTGTCCCTCTCACCCCCACCCGCCCTGACATCTAGAGAAATGAAACCTCCTTTGCAAGACAGGAAGCAGGGGAGTTCCCTGAAGTATGATTGCAAACCTGAGAACACACCCAAACTAGTCTTTCATCACCAGCTGAAAGACAAGAGTTGGAAGAGAAACGGAGAGCAACTTTTTTTTTTTTTGAGATGGAGTTTCACTCCATTGCCAGGCTGGAGTGCAATGGTGTGAGCTCAGCTCATCACAACCTCCGCCTCCCGGATTCAAGCGATTCTCCTGCTTCAGCCTCCTTAGTAGCTGGAATTACAGGCATGCACCACCATGCCCAGCTAATTTTGTATTTTTAGTAGAGATGGGGTTTCTCCATGTTGGTCAGGCTGGTCTCGAACTCCTGACCTCAGGTGATCCACCCGCCTCGGCCTCCCAAAGTGCTGGGATTACAGACGTGAGCTACTACGCCCGGCCCAGAAAGCAACTTTTAATCCCTGAGAGGCTGGCCTTGCTCCTAGGGGTGGCTGGCCAGAGGGCTGCAGCCCCACTGGGCAGCTGAGGAAACTGAGGCCCATAGTAGGTAAGTGACAAGCTGAAAGCCCCACAGGATCTTGGAGTCAGAGCCAGGACTCTCCTGTAAAGCCAGGAATCTCAAACTCAAGTGCTAGGGGAGCTAGGCCCACAAAAGAACATGTCTTTAGACACCAAGACATTTTGTACTGAATATTAAACATGTTCAAGCAGTCTGCACTTCTGGAAGAAATGTTCCCTCTCTGCCGTTCTTCCTGAAACACTCCACCTTCTTGATCTATACCGTTTTCTCATTTTTTTTTCAAGAGATGGAAACTTGCTATGTCACCCAGGCTGATCTTGAACTCCTGGGCTCAAATGATCCACCCACCTTGGCCTCCCAAAGTGCTGAGATTATGGACATGAGTCATCAAGCCTCGCTAATTTTTTATTTTTTTGAAGAGACGGGGTCTCACTATGTTGTCCAGGCCAGTCTTGAACTCCTGTCCTCAGGTGATCCTCCCGCATCAGCCTCCCGAAGTGCTGGCATTACAGGTGTGGGCCACTGCACTCAAAGCTGTTTTCTCATTTTTGATAGTCACAGGTACAAGAAATATTTGTCTACTCCAAGAAGATATTTGTGCAGATAAGCAGTGATGGAGCCTGAGACCTTATCATGGGGTATGATAGAGGGTGGTGGGGACGCTGATACGTTACAGACTGCATGCCCTGTCAGCAGAGCTGCCCAGAGCTCGGAGCTATATCTGAATGTGAACTTTCCAGATTTTCAGTATTGCCTCAAGTGTTTCGAAATGACTCGGCAGCCCCAGCACAACCACACCTGACCTACAGGCCCCAACATGCAGCCTCTATGTGAGCCCTGAATGCCAGGGCAAATCCCCCACAGCTTCAAAGAAGGATGGAGGTTGCAGAACTTTTGGCTGGGCCTGGTGGCTCACACCTGTAATCCGAGCACTTTGGGAGGCTGAGGCGGGAGGATCATTTGAGTCCAGGAGTTTGAGACCAGCCTGGGTAACATTGTGAGAGCCCATCTCCACAAAGAGAAAAATGTTTTTAAAGATATACATTAAAAAAAAAAAAAAAACTTTTTTTTTTTTTTTTAAGAAGGAAGGGAATGCTTCAGACCAAGTAACCATCTTACAGAGCTTGGATGTTCATTACTCGTCTATAACAAGAGATAACTCTTGTTTAGCAAGAGGAGCACACAGAGAGCTTTTTAGATGACTCAGGCTATGACGTCTGGAACATATTAACTTTGGGTTATTTTTTTTCTTTTAAAAAAGGGACAGTATCCCAAAGATGGTTCATCACAGTACTGACCCAAAGTAAAAGCATGGATTTGTCTGTCTGTCTGATGGTGCAATGGAGACTGGGCTCCTGGGTGCGTTGCCTATGGCAACCCTTCCAGGAACTGGGATTTCATGGTATGTGGCACCTTTGCTCATAAAAGGACTAGAACCTGGACAGAGGCTTGATAAATTTCTGTTAATGTCTTGCTTTCTAATCTTAATTTTGGTCTTTTGCAAGTGGAAAATAGTCTATAGTCTCCTGGGCATGAAAATGTAAGTAAGTGGCTATAAATGTAAGAATCCATCCATCCATCCATCTGTCCATCCACCCATGGAGCAGATATTTATTAAGCACCTATTTTGTGCCAGGAAGGCATTGAAATCAATGGGCAGGTCATCACTGAGAAATAACAGCGGAAAAGGAGTACGTTTGTTTGTGCATGTGCATTTTAAACTACTTAGTGATGATACAACTGAATGAAACCACCCTGTAGAAAAACAGCAAATATTTTTATTCACTCATGGGTTAGTGTGTGCATTGAAAAGAATTCTGGGGCAAAGTACACTGTTTTAACACTCACATTCTTTTTTTTTTTTTTTTTTTGAGACGGAGTCTTGCTCTGTCACCCAGGCTGGAGTGCAGTGGCACCATCTTGGCTAACTGCAACCTCTGCCTCCCGGGTTCAAGCCATTCTCCTGCCTCAGCCTCCTGAGTAGGGGAGATTACATGTACACACAACCACACCCAGCTGATTTTTGTATTCTCAGTCTTAATTCTTAGTCCTAACTTTTGTATTTTTAGTAGAGACGGGGCTTTCACCATGTTGGCCAGGCTGGTCTCGAACTCTTGACCTCATGATCCACCCGCCTCGGCATCCCAAAGTGCTAGGATTACAGGTGTGAGCCACCGTGCCTGGACTTTACACTCAAACTCATAAGAATGGCATCTCTGAGGAATCATCAGTTTCTAAGTTATGCATGTTTGTAGTATTCTAATTTATTATAACAAACAAGTTTTACTTTTACAGCCAGATAAAAACCAACAAAGTTAAATACTAGCAATCTTAATGAGAAGAGAAGTTGACAATACCAAGTACTGGAGCAGGGGTGGAGAGGAAGGAGCTTTCATCTTCCCTGACTGGAAGCAGAGATTGGTGTCGTTTGAGGAAGTCACTGACCACATCTAGTTAAGGTGCACAGGCACACGCCCTTTGACATGCCAGTTCTACATCTAGGAATGTACCCTAAAGGAATCCAGGTAAGTAGTGGCACCGATGTGCACAAGATGTCAATTGCAACACTGTGACCGTGAAAAAATCGGAAACCTACTTGTGAACCGGGGTGGGAGGAAGTATATCTGTCGTGGAACATTCACATGGGAAAATTCTACCACCCTTTCAAAAGAATAAACTCAACCCGCTGGGTGCGGTAGCTCACGCCTATAATCCCAGCACTTTGGAAAGCCGAGGCGGACAGATCACCTAAGATCAGGAGTTTGAGAGCAGCCAGGCCAACGTGGTGAAATCCCATCTCTACTAAAAATACAAAAATTAGTCAGGCATGGTGGCACGTGCCTGTAATCCCAGCTACTAGGGAGACTGAGGCCGGAGAATCACCTTGAACCCTGGAGGCAGAGGTTGCAGTGAGCCGAGAGCATGCCACTGCACTCCAGCCTGGGCAACAGAGCAAGACTGGTGTCAAAAAAAAAAAAAAAAAAGGAACAGTGAAAGAAAATAGCAAGTAGTATTGTGATATGTAAAGTTTGATTTCATTTAAGTATTTTCTTTCTTTTTCTTCTTTTTATTATTTGGGTTTCTTTACTATTTCTTTTTTTCCCTTTCACCAAATGTAGGTCATTTTTTAAACACCCAAAGCAGTGTTTGCTATAAGTCTACTTATTGTTTCTGGATCCAAAAATAAGTGATAAAAGTCTAAAGATATGTGTGGGCATCATATACATCCACCTTGGAGGGTAGTTTCAGCTGAGGAAGAACTTGAGGGGACCTTCAGCTATGTCTATAATATTGTATTTCTTTTTTTAGTTTTTTTCTTTTGACAAACTGCTGGTCATACTGAAATGTTGCATTTTTTTTGAAATCTTTAATTTTTCTTTAAAAAATTTTAATTTAAACTTTTTTTTTTTTTTAAGATGGGGTTTCACCATATTGATGAAGCTGGTCTTGAACTCCTGACCTCAGGTGATCCACCCACCTCAGCCTCCCAAAGTGCTGGGATTACAGGCATGAGCCACCGCACCCAGCTGCATTTCTTTTTTAAAACATATTATGAAGCCAAGGAGGCAAATTTGGGTGAGGGATCCACAGCTGTTCATTCGTATTATTCTTTGTAGTTTATAATTTTTGCCAACCTGGTGGCTGCGAAACGATCTCCTTGTTTTATTTTGCGTTTCTGTAATGACTTCCAGGTTGAGTCACTTTCACGTTTATTGCGTATTGCCAGTTCCCATTTTTGATAATAGCATGAACAATGGGAGGTGAAATAAGGAGTTTCTCTAGAAGGTGGTGAAGGGTGCAGGTGGGGGCCCCCTGCGGGCAGGTAGGCATTCAGGCATGCAACCAGGGCAGGCCTCAGTGGGGCGGAGACCCCATGCCCAGGCGAGGCTGGCACAGAGGCAGTGGCGAAGCCTTCCAGGTGGTGAGCTTGCCCAGGGACGAATGTCAAGGGGGCGGCGGTGGCCGGGATGAACCTGCGACTCCTTCACCTTATGCGGGAACAAAGAGGAGGTGCCTGGGAGGGATGATGCTTGATGCATGGGGGTGGTAGGGACTGGCATTGAAGTTTCTAAGAGGAAAGGAGGGGTCGGCAGAGGGAAGTGTGGTAGAGGTGCCTTGGGAGAGGAAGGTGGATGCATACTGTGAGATTTGTCCCACAGAGGTCTTAGGTGGCCTTAGTGAGGACACTGTGTGGTGTGGGGACCCCACTGGAGAGGGCCGAAGAGGGAGTGACTGTGGGTATAGATGACACTTTCAAAGGGGTTTCCCAGGAAGAGAAGTGGTGGCCGGGGACCGTGGCTCATGGCTGTAATTCCAGAACTTGAGGCGGAGGCGGGCAGATCATTTGAGGTCAAGAATTTGAGACCAGGCTGGCCAACATGACAAAACTCCATCCCTAGTAAAAATATAAAACTTAGCTGGGCACGGTGGTATATGCCTATAGTCTCAGCTTCTTGGAGGAGAATGGCTTGAACCCAGGAGGTAGAGGTTGCAGTGAGCTGAGACTTCGCCACTTCGCTCCAGCCTGGGCAACAGAATGAGACTTCATCTCAAAAAAAAAAAAAAACATGGTGATGCAGCTGATTTTGTGAATATCCCCATTGCCTGTCTGCTTGTCCCCTACAATACTGCACAATCATTTTCCTTTCTTCTGTTTTTTGTTTGTTTGTTTTGAGATAGCATCTCATTCTGTTTGTTGCACAGGCTGGAGTGCAGTGATGTGATCGTATCTCACTGCAGCCTCAACCTCCTGGGCTCAAGAGATCCTCCCGCCTTGGCCTCCCAAATAGCTGGGACTACAGGTGCACACCACCACACCCGACTTGCACAGTCATTTTCTCATGGCACAAAGACGCATAACTCTGCACTTGTTCCGTCAACCTCTTTCTCCAAACCGGCTCTGAGCGAGTCACCCCTGTCTTCCTACCAACACCGGCTTCCTGCTGCGGAGAGACCACACCCATCTTCAATTGACAGCGAAAGTTCCTTGTGATGTGGTCTTGTCAGCTCTTCTCCTTCCTCCACCCTATTTGTGAGGGCTTTTTGCTGATGGTTGGAGAGCATTCCACAGCCCCACCTCCCCGAGCTAGAGGACTGCTGCTGCTCTGCTCCCAAAGGGCCGCCTTTTCATTTCATACCAGTGCCCTCCGGGGACTGCAGAGCTTCACCCATGTTCCGGGCTCCCCGAGCTCTCGTCTCTAGGACTGGCCGTGTACACTCAGCAGCGGCTCCATGGGGGGTATCTCACACACTAACCCCAGGGAAGCCAGCTTTCGACTTGAACCACACTGCACAATCAGATGCCACACAACTTTTAGAATAGGCATTGATCAGGAAAATGATTGAAAAGGGGGGATGCTGTTTATTGAATAAAGAACAGCATTGTGCTCCTGTGTGAGGCTCTCGGAAAGTACTGGTGAGCCTGTGCAACTGTGTACATTAGAGTCTTCTGAAGTTACATTTGGAATTGGGACGAGGTAGGAAAAAATCTATGCTCACTGGGTACAGAATGCAATTGTCTGTCAGTGCAGGAACTGAAGTATCTGCAGCAAATTATATTTAAGACTCTATTGTCGCAGGCGGATTAGCTAATGCTTGATTTTAAGTATAGGCTTCTAATGCTATTACTCCTGGTTAACTCTGCCTGGCAGGTAACCTTGTGGAACAAATGACTGCATTGCTTGAATAACATATTTGATCAAACAGGACAATTCTTTCAAAAATTGAGTTCTCTGTGGCAATTTGAGACCTGTAATCAGCAAATTAGATGATTACAGCAGGGATAAAAATAGTCTTCTAACAATGTCCAAGGTATAAATGTGATTTGAATTTCAAAATGTGGAACATGTGGTAGCAAAATGCACGGTTGGGTAAATATGACTAGACATTATCAGATTTGATTTCTCTTTCTAGCCCTGCTCGGAGCTACAGCCTAATTTTGCCCAAATAATCTCCAATCTCGTTTGCATCTGAGAGGATGGACGCGAATCGGGTACCATGCTCCAACTCTTACAGGGCTCCATGGCTCTGCCTGCCTTAGGAACTAAAAGTCAGTGTGAACCTCAGCATCATGTATTTATCCACATGGTAGGAAATAACCATCATCAAAAAGTAAGCTGTCCATGTTCCACACAGGGAAGATGGCATTGGAAAACCCTTGACTCCCACCACCTGAGGACCAGAGGGGTTTTTTTATTGCTGTTATTGGGCACAGTGGGTAGAGAAGTGACAGCAACTTTGGTGGGCTCTAGCAAGTGAATTCTTTTTTGGGAGACAGGGTCTCACTCCGACGCTTAGGCTGGAGTGCAGTGGCGCTATCATGGCTCACTGCAGCCTCGACCTCCCAGGCTCAGATGATCCTCCCATCTTGGCCTCCTGGTTAGCTGGCATGCCAACTACAGACATGGCAACCCCACCCAGCTAATTTTTAAATTTCTTGTAGAGATGCGGTTTTGCCATATTGCCCAGGCTGGTCTCGAACTCCTGGGCTCAAGCGATCTCCCACCTTGGCCTCCCAAAGTGCTGGGATTACAGGTGTGAGCCACCGCACCTGGCACCTGGCTGCAAGTGAATTCTGTGAGCTGAGATGGGATATGAGGATAGGGTCTGCTCCACCACTATCCAGTGTCTCCAGGGTTGGTGAATCGCTCGCTCTTTCTCCATCTCTAACCCGAGCGTTAGATCGAGGGACCACGCCACCTCCTTTCTCTGTCCTTCTTGCTAGCGTCTCTCCTCAGGACATCTGTTCACCAAGTTAACGGAGCTGCCATTTTCACTTCAATGTCTCCTGCGGTGTCACCCGGCCTTATCTGGCTTTAGCTGAATAGCAGAATGTAAGCGACTTGATCAGGGGGTATTTGGAGCCAGTGAGAGGCCAAAGCATGGATTACTAGCCAGTTGAAAAAACTCTCAGAGGGGAACTTTGATTTCTACTTTCTAGCTGCTCTTAGGGTTCCTGAGAGCCATCGACATGATTGATTACTTGATGTCATTTACCCATTCAGGACTCAGCCTTTATGAGCACCGATGACTAAGAGCTGGCTGGGACAGCACCGCCACTTCAAAAGCCTCGACTTCCAGAAATGCAGCATTCCAACAAGTTATGTATAAGGCATTCTTATTTCAGCATATTCTAGCACCTCTGTAACACGGTGGCTTGCTAAATGATCTATGAATTAATATTTACTTACCTCAAATGTTTGCTTTTTTTTGAGACAGAGTCTCACTCTGTCACCTGGGCTGGAGTGCAGTGGCAGGATCTCGGCTCACTGCAACCTCCGGCTACTGGGTTCAAACTACTCTCCTGCCTCAGCCTCCCAAGTAGCTGGGACTGCAAGTGCCCACCACCACACCTGGCCAATTTTTTTGTGTTTTTAGTAGAAACGGGATTTCACCATGTTGGCCAGGCTGGTCTTGATCTCCTGACTTCAGGTGATCCGCCCGCCTCGACCTCCCTAAGTGCTGGGATTACGTGTGTGAGCCATTCTGCCTGACCTTAATTGCGCTTTCCAATTTGCTGTTACCTCAATGTGTCAAGCTCTCAAATGTATGAAACTTTGGAAACAAATGTTTTTAGTGCCAACCTTTTGCTTAGAAAATGCCAAATGTAGGCCAGGCATGGTGGCTCACACCTGTAATCTTAGCACTTTGGGAGGCCCAGGCGGCTGGATCACCCAAGGTCAGGAGTTCGAAACCAGCCTGGTCAACATGGCAAAACCCTGTCTCTACTAAAAATACAAAAAAAATTAGCCGCGAGTGGTGGCGGGTGCCTGTAATCCCAGCTGCTCAGGAGGCTCGGCTGAGGCAGGAGATTTGCTTGAACCAGGGAGGCAAAGGTTGCAATGAGCTGAGATTGTGCCTTTGCTCTCCAGCCTAGGTGATAGAGTGAGACTCTGTCTCAAAAAAAAAAAAAAAAAAAAAAAAAAAAAATTATTTTATTTGAGATGGAGTTTGCTCTTGTTGCCCAGGCTGGAGTGCATGGCGCCATCTCAGCTCATGGCAACTTCCGCCTCCCGGGTTCAAGCCATTCTCCTGAGTAGCTGGGATTACAGGTGCCTGCCGCCATGCCCAGCTAATTTTTTTTGTATTTTTAGCAGAGACCAGGTTTCATCATGTTGATCAGGTTGGTCTGGAACGCCTGACCTCAGGTGATCCACCCACCTGGGCCTCCCAAAGTGCAGGAATTACAGGCGTGAGCCACCTTACCTGGCCTAAGCCAAATGTAAATTAACCACTTATTGATTTTGCCAAGTCACTTACAAATGACTGCCATTACAATTTACTACTTTGCTGATGCGGTGGCTCATGCCTGTAATCCCAGCACTTTGGGAGGCCAAGGTGGGGGGATCAGTTGAGGTCAGGAATTCAAGACTAGCCTGACCATCATGGAGAAATCCCGTCTCTACTAAAAATACAAAATTAGCCAGGCGTGGTGACATGCGCCTATAATCCCAGCTACTCTGGAGGCTGAGGCAGGAGAATTGCTTGAACCTGTGAGGCGGAGGTTGCAGTGAGCCAAGATCATGCCACCTCATTTCAGTCTGGGCAACAAGAGTGAAAACTGTCCAAAAAAAAAAAAAAAAAGATTCACTGCTTTCTTTTTTGACAGGCAGGGTCTCACTCTATTGCCCACGCTGGAGTGCAGTGGCATGATATCAGCTCGCTGCAATCTCTGCCTCCTGGGTACAAATGATTCTCCTGCCTCAGCCTCCCAAGTAGCTGGAACTACAGGATCATGACACCATAAATCCAACTACTTTTTGTATTTTTAGTAAAGACGGGTTTTCACCACATTGGCAAGGCTTGTCTCAAACTCCTGGCCTCAAGTGATCTGCCTGTCTCAGCCTCCCAAAGTTCTGGGATTACAGGTGTGAGCCACCATGCCCAGCCAAAAACTCACTGCTTTTTAAAGCTAGAACATCTCTACTTGAGGTGAATAAATAACTATTATAGCTAATCCTATCATTTGACTAAATACCATTAAATGTAGATTAACAATGCATTTATTAGGATAACCATAGTATTAAAACTTGCCAGAAAGCCCGATTCTGGTGGCTCATGTCTGTAATTCCAGCACCTTGGGAAGTCAAGGTGGTGGATCACCTGTCAGGAGTTTGAGATCAGCCTGTCCAACATGGCGAAATCTCATCTCCACTAAAAATATAAACATACTCCAGCCTGGGCAACAAGAGCGAAACTCCGTCTCAAAAAAAAAAAAAAAAAAAAAATATATATATATATATATATATATAAACATTAGCTGGGTGTGGTGGCATGCACCTGTAATCCCGGCTACTCGGGAGGCTGAGGCAGGAGAATGGTTTGATCCTGGGAGGCAGAAGCTGCAGTAAGCTGAAACTGTGCCACTGCACTCCAGCCTGGGCAACAAGAGCGAGACTCCATCTCAAAAAAAAAAAAAAAAAAAAAAAAAAACTTTTCAGAACTACGTCAATGTCAAAAGTAAGGTATCTCTCCAACTTTATACAAATATGGTTACAGATTTTATTTTATTCTTTTTTTTTTTAGACGGAGTCTGGCTCTGTCGGCCAGGCTGAGTGCAATGGCACGATCTCGGCTCACTGCAACCTCTGCCTCCCGGGTTCAAGTGATTCTCCTGCCTCAGCCTCCTGAGTAGCTGGGACTACAGGCGTGTGCCACCATACCAGGCTGAGACGGGGTTTCACCGGTTGCCAGGATGGTCTCCATCTCCTGACCTCGTGATCCGCCCGCCTCAGCTTCCAAAAGTGCTGGGATTACAGGTGTGAACCACCGTACCCGGCCCTATTTTATTCTTTTTGAGACAGAATCTTCCTGTTACCCACACTGGACTGCCATGCCAACGTCTTGGCTCACTGCGTATGGTTTACGGATTTCAATTGGCTGCTTTTTTCTTTAGATTTTTGCCGACAAGATAAAATACCGAGTTGAAAGCAAGCGGTATTTATTTGCTGATTCACCCTCCCTTGTATGCACTGGCACACACGATGAAGCACAGTTAGTCAAACGCAAGACTCAGAAAGACCACCACTTGGAGAATGTTCAATAAAATGTCATGTGAGACGTACACGAGGCCTGTATGCAAACAGCAATCATTAGCAAGGCAATTGGTGACTCCAATATTAACTCTACTTTGCATTTTCTTTTTTTTGAGACAGAGTCTCCCTTCATCACCCAGGCTGGAGTGTAGTGGCGCAAGCTTGGCTCACTGCAACTTCCGCCTCCCGGGTTCGTGATTCTCCTGCCTCAGCCACCCGAGTAGCTGGGATTCCAGGTGTGCGCCACCACGCCTGGCTAATTTTTGTATATTTAATAGAGATGGGGTTTCACTATGTTGGCCAGGCTGGTCTCGAACTCCTGACCTCAAGTCATCCACCTGCTTCAGCCTTGGAAAGTGCTGGGATTTCAGGTGTGGGCTACTGTGCCCAACTTTTTCTTCTTAAAAGCACTTTTAGGCTACTATATTAAAAGTTCTCCAAATAAAAATTAATTTACTTTTTAGGTTAAGATTTAGGTAAGGGCAAAAAAAAAAAAAAAAAAAAAAGCATTAAATCACACTAATTACAGATTCCTTATGGCCTTTAGTCAGTCCTAGGAAGTTATACACAGGAGTCCTCTTCAATGTGGACATGATGTCACCACTACTGCCATTGATGGCCAATGAACCTGGTGTGAGCAGCCACCAGTGCAAGGGGTGGTGAGAAATACCATGTGGACTCCTCACTCCCAGGTCATGGGGCAGCAGGAGGCAGACAAGCCTGCACCTGAAGCTCTCTTCATAAATTTTCTTTCCATCAGACACATTTAAAAATGTATTTGATTGAAAGAGTTAAGTCTCAAGGCTGGGTGTGGTGGTTCACGCCTATAATCCCAGCACTTTGGGAGGCTCAGGCGGGCAAATTACCTGAGATCAGGAGTTCGAGACCATCCTGGCCAACATGGCGAAACCCTATCTCTACAAAAAAATACAAAAATTAGCCGGGTGTGGTGGCGCACACCTGTAGTCCAGCTACGTAGGAGGCTGAGGCATGAGAATCACTTAAACCCGGGAGGCAGAGGCTGCAGCGAGCTGAGATTGTGTCACTGCACTCCCGTCTGGGCAACAGAGCGGGACTCTGCCCCTGTCTGAAAAAAAAAAAAAAAAAAGATTTGAGCCTCAACAAGTTACCAGACATAGCTCCTAAAACCAGCTGTCTCAAAGACGGTATTATCTTTATTAAAAAACGGATACATATAGCAGCAGTTACAAAACAGAGTTCATTAAAGGCGTTGTACAACATTGTCAACTGATAGTGTGGAGAGGGTAGCGCCCTGCTCAGCTGGCTGTGGGCTCTGCTCGACGCTTGCCCACAACCACCTGCTCCACTTGGTACAATGCAGCCCAGAGCACCCCACGGGGAGAGCCACGCCACCGCGGCCCTCCGCAGCTTCAAGCTTTTGTTGTCGTGAGTCCCTCAGGTCAAGTAGCACCTTCCATAGCAGCATCGGGAGCACACACTGGTGTCTGGAGGTGGCTGGTGTACTTGACCCACTTATTAAAAAAAAACCTATAAGCATTCAATAAAAAATACTTTGCCCTGTCCGATGCCATCCACAGAAATACATCTGTTGTGGAAGAAACACTTCCATTTAGATATCTGTAAAAGCGAACGCACGCCTCCGCTGCAGAGGACAGAAGAGAACGTGGGGCAGGCGATTCCGCGTGACTGTCTTTGGTGAAGGCTGGGGTGTCATGCCATTTCCGGCCCGTTGCTCTGCTTCTTACTGCTCTGCGGTGGGGTGAGGAGCCCACTGGGGATAGGAGAAGCCCTATTTTGTTCAGACAACATGGCTTTCTTGGCTCGGGCTTTGTCCTGCCATTAAGAAAAAAAGGGACAATGTTGAATTAGAAAATATCCTTGGGCTTTGATTAACATAGGCTTTTTAATTTTTAAACTTAAATTTTTTGGGCCTGGCGTGGTGGCTCATGCCTATAATCCTAGCACTTTGGGAGGTCAAGACGGGAGGATCACGAGGTCAGGAGTTCGAGACCTGCCTGACCAACATGGTGAAACCCCCGTCTCTACTAAAAAAATACAAAAATTAGCTAGGCGTGGTGCCGCCCCCCTGTTATCCCAGCTACTCAGGAGGCTGAGGCAGGAGAATTGCTTGAACCTGGGAAGCGGAGGTTGTGGTGAGCTGAGAGGGCACCACTGTACTCCAGCCTGGGCGACAGAGCGAGACTCTGTTTCAAAATAAATAAATAAATAAACAAATAAATAAACAAAAAATAAATTTTAAAAAATTAAGGTTTTTTTTTGAGATGAAGTCTTGTTGTGTCGCTCAGGCTGGAGTGCAATGGTGTGATCTTGGCTCACTGCAACTTCCACCTCCTGGGTTCAAGGGATTCTCCTGCCTCAGCCTCCTGAGTAGCTGGGATTACAGGCACCCAACACCACGCCCAGCTAATTTTTGTATATTTCATAGAGACAGGGTTTTGACATTTTGGCCGGGCTGGTCTTGAACTCCTGACCTCAGGTGATCCGCCTGCCTTGGCCTCCCAAAGTGCTGGGACTATAGGCATGTGCAATCATGCCTGGCTAGTTTTTAAAATTTTTAAGAACTGGGTCTCCCCATGTTTCCCAGGCTAGTCTCAGACTTCTGGGCTCAAGCGATCCTCTTGCCTTGGCCTCCAAAAGCCACTGTGTCTGGCCACTATGTCTTTTTCTATGGAGGTGAGTGAAGGGAAAAAAATATATATCAAAGAACAATTTAAAACTCCGTGGTCTATATGATATGGCATCAATTTGCTAGGATTTTTCTTGTCCAAGGAATTAAAATTGGAGTTTTTCGAGATATTTGGAGCCTGCCTGAAGGAAAGTGAATAGGTTATTTAGGCAGTTTTTTTTTTTCCTTGAGACATAATTTTGCTCTGTTGCCCAGGCTGGAGTACAGTAGCGTGATCTCGGCTCACAGCAACCTCCACCTCCCAAGTTCAAGTGATTGTCCTGCCTTAGCCTCTCAAGCAGCTGGGACTACAGGTGCCCACCATCATACCCGACTAATTCTTGTATTTTTAGTAGAGACATGGTTTCACCTTGTTGACCACACTGGTCTCGAACTCCTAGCCTCAAGTGATCCGCCCACCTCGGCCTCCCAAAGTGCTGGGATTCCAGGGCTGAGCCATCTTGGCCAGCCTATTTAGGCAGTTTTCAGAATTTGTCTGGGCAAGAAGGACCGGAAGAAGGAGCGACACTGACCAGCAAATCCAAGCTGTCTCTGTGGGTCTGTATGTTGTGTGCGTCTTCATCAGCGACGCCCCTGAAGTGCTTCAGTTTTGAGGTCCCCGTCTCCCTTATAACCATGGCAAATGGAACCATCCACTTGGCACAGTTCTCTATGTCGCACCATTCATATCCTGCGGTGAAGACATCGTGGGCTCAACTTGAGGCCGACAACCAGATGTAAGCTTGGCACGCCTTGTTTGCGCATGCCTGGGAAAGCCAACTCACCTGAAACCTTTTGCATCAACTCAGAGGAAGAGAAATGATACACGGCCGAAGCAGCGAGTATACCGTAAGGAAATTCGAGGCAGTCGACATCCAGGACGCAGAGATCCAGCAGCTACGGAGAAGAAGAGAACGCTGAGATGGACGCCACCGCACGCGCGTTCTAGAGTTCCTCACTCCAGCTGCAGGGAAGGTGGCCCCACGGACGTCACGGAGCCACTTACCTCTGCAATCTGTACAAAGGTTTGCTGGGGATACTGCGGCAATAGCACCTCATGTATGTCATTTAGATATGCAACCTGCATGTATACATTCAGCCAGGACACAATAGTCAGGGGACTTAAACGCCACTTAAGGGCCTGAAGGAAAACAGAGAGAAAAGAGACCAATGATTCAGAGAAGTTCAAAATGCAGCCATGTTCCATGCCACAATGTGTCCAGATGGAGAACACCTCCCAGGGGCACGCACATGTCAGGTGGAAAAGATACGATATACACATTTAAAAAATGGCCGGAAAATTCACTGGAACCCACCTTCATAATCATTAACTCCATGGTAAGGATTTCGTCTCCTGAACATGCTCCGTCTGTCACGTACGCAAACTGGTGCAACTTTGGAGGATAGATTTCCTGAAAGGAAAGGAAAGGAAGATGGGGCTAGCACCAAAGACCATCTCTAACAGTCTCAATGTATAATGCATCCAAAATGACTCCTCAGCACCCTGGCATGGAAAGAGAGGGCACACTGATGGGATTAACACAGAAGCCAGCACTGTAATCCCAGCACTTTGGGAGGCCGAGGTGGGTGGATCATGAGGTCAAGAGATCGAGACCATCCTGGCCAACATAGTAAAACCCTGTCTCCACTACAATACAAAAATTAGCTGGGTGTGGTGGTGCGTGCCGGTAGTCCCAGCTACTCGGAGGCTGGGGCAGGAGAATTGCTTGAACCCGGGAGGCAGAGGTGGCAGTGAGACAAAATCGCACCACTGCACTCCAGCCGTGCGCCTGGCGACAGAGTGAGACTCTGTCTCAAAAAAAAAAAAAAAAAAAAAGCTGGTCTAATGGTAGTGGGTTATCAGAACTTATTAACATTAGTGTCATTAAAGTTGGTATACAACCCACTGGTAAATTTGACTGGCTTAAAAAAAAAAATCTCACCCCTGCCCTTAAATAGGTAGACAGAACTTTGACTCGTTGTAGGTACTTTTGAACCAAAATATCCCCTTCTGAGAACCTTTAACACGTTTGAAAGCTGGGCCCATCCACCCTTTGATAATCATACACAAATTGTTAATCTTTTTTTTTGAGATAGAATTTTCCTCTGTTGCCCAGGCTGCAGTGCAGTGGCGGGATCTCGGCTCACTGCAACCTCTGTCTCTTGGGCTCCAGCGATTCTCCTGCCTCATCCTCTTGCGTAACCAGGATTACAGGCGCGAACCACCACGCCTGGCTAATTTTTGTATTTTTAGCACAAATGGAGTTTTACCATGTCTCAAACTCCTGGCCTCAAGTGATCCGTCTACCTTGGCCTCCCAAAGTGCTAGGATTATAGGCATGAGCCACCACCCTGGGCCCAAAATTCTAATCTTAGTTCAAAGTTCAATTTTTTTTTTGGCGCAGTGTAACTACCTGAACCTAGATCTTCCAAACCTTCCCTCCTTTTCTCCTTCCTGGTTACTTTCCAGCCTCTTCTCTTTTTTGCATGTGTCTTAACTTTACAGGGTTGCAAATCAGAAAAATTTAGGATGAATGCTATGGACAAAGCACCAACCTCTTCCCCTAAACTCAGTGGAGCTCAAGAAGTAACACACATTATATAACAAATATTTGAAAAGCATTTACCTCAAGTTTGGCTGCTATAAATAAAGATGAAATCCCAATAAGCTGTAAAAGAGTTTTTACGACGTTTTCTTGCGTTGCCATATACCGGTCAAAGAAATCTTGCGCCAAGTAAAAGGTCTCCCTGTGAAGCTTATACACTTCACACACCTGAAAACATATTTAGTGAGCTTTAGAATAGTTACTGGAGGGAGTGGGGGAAAAACAACTTGTAATGATTTTGGTGAAGAACCAATACAGGACAATATTAAACGGAAAGTTCCTGAAATCAACAATTGATAGTTTTTGGTTTTTTTCTTGAGAGAGTGTTTTATTCTACCGACCAGGCTGGAGTACAGTGTTGTGATCTTGGTTCGCTGCAACCTCCACGTCCCAGGTTCAAGCGATTCTCTTGCTTCAGCCTCCTGAGTAGGTGGAATTACAGGCACTCACCACCACACCCAGCTAATTTTTGTATTTTTAGTAGAGATGGTGTTTCACCATATTGGCCAGGCTGGTCTCGAACTCCTGACCTCAAGTGATCCACCTACTTTGGCCTCCCAAAGTGCTGGGATTACAGGCATAAGCCACTGTGCCCAGCCTAACAACTGATAGGTTATTTTATTTATTTTTTTTTTTGAGACGGAGTCTTGCTCTGTCACCAGAGTAGAGTACAGTGGAGCAATCTCGGCTCACTGCAACCTCCACCTCCTGGGTTCAAGCGGTTCTCCTGCCTCAGCCTCCCGAGTAGCTGGGACTACAGGCGCGCACCATCACACCCAGCTAACTTTTGTATTTGTAGTAGAGACAGGGTTTCACCATGTTGACCAGGATGGTCTTGATCTCTTGACCTCATGATCCGCCCGCCTTGACTTCCCAAAGTGCTGGATTACAGGCGTGAGCCACTGCGCCGGCTGACAGGTTTTAAATTAGGGGACCTGGCCTATCCCACCCTCACCTGCCCAGGATGTGAATCATCCGTCCCCTTGCCCGCACATCCCCGTGGAGTAGGCCACCTGCCTGTTAGTCACTCAGTAGCACACAGGTTATCAGATGGACTGTCACAGCACAGCAGTGCTGGTGTTCAAGCAGCCCTTATTTTACTGGATAATGGCCCCACAGGGCAAGAGTAGTCATGCTGGTTACTTGGAATTGCCAAAGAGAAGGCGTGAAGTGCTTTCTTTAAGTGAAAATATGAAAGTAGAGGATTGAAAACATAGCATATTCAGAATTCAGTAATCTGTGGCTTCAGGCCTCTCCTGTGGTTCTTGGGACACACCCCCAAGGATGAGGGGTACTTCTGTAGTTACACATTCAACTCCTACATGTTTTCATGAAATGGATCTGCCTGAGATGTCCTTCTGCTTCATAAGAAAAGCCCGCTTCTCACCCATTCAAGGTTGTCTAGGAAGCTTCCCTTAATCAAGAAACTATAAGCTACTGCAGTTCATCCCAGTAAGACATATACCAATGCCAAGCGCAGTGGCTCCCAAGGTCAGGAGTTGAAGACCAGCCTGGCCAAAATGGTGAAACCCTATTGCTACTAAAAATACAAAAAATTAGCTGGGCATGGTGGTGGGCACCTGTAATCCTAGCTACTCAGGAAGCTGAGGCAGAGAACTGCTTGAACCCAGGAGGCAGAGGCTGCAATGAGCCAAGATCCTGCCACTGCACTCTAGCCTGGGCAACAGAGCAAGACTCCGTCTCAAAAAACTTTTGATTAATTGTTAATCAAAAAACCTTCGATTAACTTTTGATTGACCATTAAAGAGAAATAAAAGAGTATGGATCAAGAAAAAAATCTGAGTTGGGTGCAGTAGCTCACACCTGTAACCCCCAGCACTTTGGGAGGTCGAGGCAGGAGGATCCCATGATCCCAGGAGTTGGATGGAAACCAGCCTGGGCAATGGGAAATCAGCTTATAGTGAGACCCCCATCTCAACAAAAAGTAAAAAAATTGGCAGGGTGTAGTGGTGCATGCCTGTAGTCCCAACTACTGGGAGGCTGAGGCAGGAGGACTGTTGGGGCCCAGGAGGTGAAGCCTGCAATGAGCTAGGACTGAACCACTACACTCCAGCCTGGGTGACACAGCAACTCTTGTCTCAAAATACAGAAGCCACTCACTCCCATGGTTCAAATATGTTTAAAAATATGCTAAAAAAAAAAAAACTGAGGCTGGGCATGGTGGCTCGCGCCTGTAATCCCAGCACTTTGGGAGGCTGAGTTGGGCGGATCACCTGAGGTCAGGAGTTCAAGACTAGCCTGACCAATATGGTGAAACCCCATCTTAAAAAAAAAAAAAAAAACAAAAAAAAAAAACAGACACGGTCTCATGGTCACTTACGCTGGAGTGCAGTGGCACTATCATGGCAGACTGCTGGCTCCAAGAATCTTCCCGTCTCATCCTCCCCAGTAGCTGGGACTACAGATGTGAGCCACTATGCCCTGACAGTTTTTAATTTTTGTTAAGATGGGGTCTTACTATGTTGCCCAGTCTGGTCTCCCACTCCTGGGCTCAAGGGATCCTTCTGCCTTGGCCTCCCAAAGTGCTGGGATTACAGATGTGAGTCACCACACCCAGCCAGAATCTGAACAATATATCTTATTAGAAAAAAAGGGAATGGTAGGAAAAGGGAATGGTTTCCAAGAAGTTAAAAAGGAGCAAAGTCAGACCTATTTTAAGATAAGCTTGTTCATATATGTTTACAATTTGAGATAGTAGCTATCAAAGTGGTGATACATGCATCCCACTGGACACATTTAAAAGCAATTTAGCCAGGCGCCCTGGCTCACAAGGTCGGGAGTTCAAGACCAGCCTGGCCAACATGGTGAAACCCCATCTCTTCTAAAAACACAAAAATTACCCGGGCGCGGTGGCGTGCACCGGTAATCCCAGCTACTCAGGAGGCTGAGGCCAGGAGAATCGCTTGAACCCGGGAGGCAGAGGGTGCAGTGAGCTGAGATCGTGCCACTGCACTCCAGCCTGGGTAACAACGGAACAAGACTCCCGTCTTGAAAAAAAGAAAAAAAAAGAGCAATTGAATGAACACAATGAACAAATCTAAAATGTCAATAGTTACAATTTACTGGAAAACACAACCTTAATAATTATTTAAACTTTGATGGAAAAAATTAGATGCCAATTTTAAAACATCTGAGGCCGGGCGTGGTGGCTCACGCCTGTAATCCAAGCACTTTGGAGGCCAAGGCGGGTGGATCACCTGAGGTTGGGAGTTCAAGACCAGCCTGACCAACATGGTGAAACCCCGTCTTAAAAAAAAATATGAAAGGTAAAAAGATTTTAGAAATTCTTGCTAAGACGACAAGCAAAACCAAAAGACCACCGCAGTAAATATACCATATAGCTTCAGAGACGGAGCACATGTCGATGGAATAAACCACAGAGAGGTCCTAATACACAAAAATGCTGGAAATGCTCAGTGCTTTCATGAAGTGAACAGAAGACTCAAGCTCACCTCCATTAACCAATCCAGAAGAATTGCTCGCATTTTTGGCTGTAGGAGAGGGTGTTGCTCAAGAAAGCGTTTATCCCTTAAGTATGTCTTTTCCTTGTTTAACATGATTTTCCAGACTTCCTCTCTATTTGCCCAGCTACAGCAAAACGCAGAACAAAAGGGGTAAGAATGTGTCCACGTTATGAGGGATAAGGGGGAGTACGGACTAAGAGACCCGCAGGCCACATGGCAGAGAGAGCACCGACCTCAGTACGGGCAGTGGGGAACCTCTGGACGGTGCGATATGCCGAGGCTTGCACATTGAGTTTGGGTAAACCAGCTCATCTTCTTCTTTGTCAGGTGTGGGGATCAGGGAGCAGGGGTCCACACAGACTGCGTTCTTATCCCAAGCCTGCAAGTGAAAAATACACAGGAATGGTGAGATAAGATGCAAACAGCTCTTACATTACCCAGAAACATTCCAAATTCACTTGCAACTCAGTAAGATACTGGGCATGACTTCTGAAAGTGCTTCCAAAAAGATACATTATGAGATTATACGGTCACAATTCAAAGATTTGTTTTTTAACCTGTACAACTTATCTACTAAAATTTCTTAAAACTAAATTGCCAATGAAAATATTTACATAACACTTTGGGAGGCTGAGGCGGGCGGATCAAGAGGTCAGTGGTTCGAGACCAGCCTGACCAACATGGTGAAACTCGGTCTCTACTTAAAAATACAAAAAGTAGCCGGGCATGGTGGTGCACACCTGTAATCTCAGCTGCTTGGGAGGCTGAGGCAGGAGAATTGCTTGAACCCAGGAGGCAGAGGTTGCGGTGAGCCGAGAGCGCACCATTGCACTCCAGCCTGGGCGACAGAGCAAGACTTCGTCTCAAAAAAAAAAATTCTAGATCTGAACACACTTGGATATACTAAAAACAAAACAAAATAAAACAAAAAACAAAAACAAATTTACATAAGCACTTCACATTCGTAAGTATAAAAGATCAAAAATGTAAATTGGCTGCTATATGTATTAAAGCCCCCTCAGTTTAAAACAAAAACCCATCAAATGTGACATTTTCTTTTTGTTGCAGGACCAGCCAAATATGTTCAACAGTAAGGACTTTTCATTTTTCTTAACTTGAAACAGAGTGAACATCTACCTAGTTAAAACCAAATCAAGGCCAGACACAGTGACTCACGCCTGTAATCCCAGCACTCTGGGAGGCCAAGGTGGGTGGATCGCCTGAGGTCAGCAGTTCGAGACCAGCCTGATCAACACAGAGAAACCCCATCTCTACTAAAAATAATAGAAACTCTGATGGAGATACTAGGCAGGTAGCAATCCCAGTAGTGTGGAATCCATATGAAAGTCTGAGACTCAACATTTTCTTTTCTTTTTTTTTTGAGACAGGGTCTCCCTCTGTTGCACAGGCTGGAGTGCAGTGGTGTGATCTCACATCATTGCAACTTCTGCCTCCTGGGGTCAAGCGATCCTCCTGCCTCAGCCTCCTGGGCAGCTGGGACTATAGGCATGTGTGACCATACCCAGCTAATTTTTGTATTTTTTTTTTTTTTTTTTTGTAGAGATGGGGTTTCGCCATGTTGTCCAGGCTGGTCTTGAACTCCTGGACTCAAGCCATCCTCCCACCTTGTCTCCCGAAAGTGCTGGGATTACAGGCCTAAGCCACTGTACCCTGCATTTTTTTAAAGCAGAGACCACCAGCCAACCTGGTGAAACCCCATCTCTACTAAAAACACAAAAATTAGCTGGGCATGGTAGCGGGTGCCTGTAATTCCAGCTACTCAGGAGGCTGAGGCAGGAGAATCACTTCAACCCAGGAGGCGGAGGTTGCAGTGAGCCGAGATCACGCCGTTGCACTCCAGCCTGGGCAACAGAGCAAGACTGTCTCAAAAAAGAAAGAAAAAAGCAGAGACTTTTAATATTAACTAAAGAACAAAACAGACAAGCGGGGTCACTATAAATGAACGCGGCCTCAAAGACACAGCACACAGTGGCGACCACAGCACACAGGCCCCCTTCAGAGGAAGCCCAAGCATTTTCAGTTAGAAGAGCAAAGCCAGATAAAGCTCTTCCCCACCCAATGTACAAAGAATTGGGCATGGAAATTATCCATGACTGCTCCTGCCAACAGCTGTGCGAGCAAGCCTGCTTCCTTTCAGTTCTAGTACCATGTGCGGGTGGCATTTCCTTGACTCAAAAAGGGTCACATTACAACCGCTGTAAGTTGTTCTTCATTCAGGAAGAATGAATTCTAGTCTCGAAGGCATAAAGCTGGGTGCCACCCTCTACGGCCAGATGGCTGACACATCTCAGAGCAAGCCTTTGGATAGAAACAAGTCCAGCAACAGTTCCCAAACAAACTAGGTGAACCACCAGCAGACAAATGGTTTCCAAAGTTGGCCTTTTTAGGGACCAGCGAGTAAGGGAGAGTAAGTCTACGTCCATTACTTGAGCGTACACCGAGTTTCAAAGCAAGACCCGTCTGACTTTATTTAGGGGAATGAGATAACAGCAAGAGACCAATGAGGATTCCTAACCACTCCGCCTGCTCATACCACCTTTTTTCCTTATGAGGATTATTTTCTGAAAAGTAACAGTCCAGGATGCCACTTCAATAGAAAGATAGGGTCTCAAGCAAAAAAATTAAACAACCAAATGGACGTGTTAAACAGATCTCGGATAAAAGGGTATTCTTTTCATGAAGAACAGCCTAAGATGAAAATCAAAATGGTTCCATGTGGTCTTGATGAAGCATTTTCACAAGAGTTTAGAGCTGTGGTTCCGAGTAGCTCAGGATTGTCGTACTGGGGGGAACTATGATAACTCCAGAGAAAAGTTCTGTATGTGAACAGGGAAAAGGTTCTGTTGTACCCCAGAGTTCTAGTTTCATGAATCTTCACAGAGAAATAACAGAGATACCGCTCCATAAATAGACAGCTAATGTTTAAGCTATCTACTCTACAAAATGTACAGAAATCTGTTGCCATTAATCTCTGGATAACCACGAAAATGCCTTCTAGTGGGAAAAGATACGGTTATTCCAGCGGCACAGCAGTTCATGCTCTGTGGCCAGGGGGCAGAGCCACAGTCCGTCCCAGGCACCCTCATCACTGCTCAGGCTATCCTTGAGAACAGACACGCTTCTAAAACTCCAAGAATGCAACCGGGATGGCCGTGCTTCACCTTCGGTTGGAAGTTTCTTTTCTATTCAAAACACAGCTGGGAAAATAAACAATCCTGAATTTCGCAAAGTCAGGATTCATTTTAGAATACCTACAAAATCAACTTGCTTGATTTGAACATACTTTTTCAAAAAAGAAAAAGAAAACTTGGGATATGCCATCTCATTTCCTTTTCTGAAATGACTTCTTTGAATGAAGACTTCTCTGAAATCAGCAACTCTTCCTTCGATATTCAGTGGACCCTCCTCAGAAATGCTTATTTTTGGGGGGGGGGCCTTAACCTGCAGTGACAAATGGCTACTGTGAACACGGCCCACTGCTTTGAAACCCTTCATGTGTCCCCATGAAGTACCCTGGCTGCTGATCTGCTCCTCTGCTAACCTAGCTGGGATCCCTGCACTCAGGTCAAACACTGTTTCTATTCAGCATTTATCTGTGATAGAGTCAGAAGGCCTGACCAGCCAGTTAAGAGATAGGCTGCTTCCCCTACTCCTGCCATAACTACAGTCTCCAGCCATTTCTGAAAGTAAAGAGATAGTACAAGCTTTTTCTGCAAGAAACTTCTAATATTACAATGATGATCACACTGCTGGCAGGAAATTTGGCAGGAATTCCATAAGGACAGAAAAGAAAAGCCGTCAAGAAAATGAATGTCTTGAGACACCACCTATCATTACACGGAATGGTCCACTGATACTGCTGCTGAGGTCAGGCTGAGCTGGGGATCAATGCAGGTAATTGCTGGAGGGGCTAGAAGAACTTCCAGGGCCAGAAAGCGGAGAATTTGAAACCTGACCTAAAGACCACGAGGAGGTTCTTAAGCACCATGACAAACAAAATAGGTGTAGATGGGGGGGGGGGGAAGCTGTTGCTTATGAACACAGATGAACCCCTCCCCAATTCACCAACTTTTACAGACAAGGCCGAATGCCCAATTTTGCCCCTGGATGGCACAGGACTCTGGATTACTTTCTTCCTGAGTCTCAGTCTCCTCCGGGGCAGAGGGGAAGGAGTGAATAATGTGATGTCCATGCTGATTGTTCAGGCATCAGCACGTATCTATAATCTCAGATGGTGCCAGTCAGGAACACCAAGCTTCCTGGAATCCCAGGACTGGAAGAGGCTGGTGCCCACTGACAGGTACAGTGCTGGGCCCTATGGGCTGTGGCTGTATTAGAGAAACTAATTCTCACCAGAGTGTCTTCAGCAGGAGACTAGAAAACATGAAGCCCCATGTGACCCACAGAGAGAAGGACCTCCACAGAGGCCCAACCCCGGGCGGACGTACCTGGCTCCCACACTGGCCCCTCGCCGTCCTGTCGATTTTGGCCATTTCTTCATCTGGATCCTGCAAAAACTAACATGAAGCCACCCCCACGGCCCCAAGGAAACACATCGAACAAGACAAAAACAGAGAGAGAACAGAAGGGAAAGTTGATCAGGTTATGAGCACCGTTCCTGCCCAAGGGACCCCCGCCCCCCGCAGGCAGAGCCAAGTCGGGTACCCAGGTGAGATGGGGGAGTGCTCCCCGACCTGTCTCCTTTGTACTCACAACGGCCACGTTTGCCTTCCTCTTCCTGGAGCGAGCCGACAACTCCGCGCCGCCGTCCTCCTTCATGGTGTCCCGCTCCTTCGCATCCCTGTGGACCCGGGTGGCACCGGGCCGGGTGAGCACCCGTGGCTGCCCCTCCCCCCACGCCACCCGTCCTGTCCCGTCCGGCCCCGCGGCGCGGGCACTCACCGCTCCCTGCGCTCCCTCGGCATGGTGGGGCTGCTCCGGCCTGAGGCCTGCGGGGCGGCGCGGGGTGAGGCGGCAGCGGGGTCAGGCCGCGGGCCCGGCACCCCTCCCCCCTCGCTCGCGGGCCGCCGGGCGGGCCGGGAAGATGGCCGATAGTGGGGTGGCCTGTCACCCGCGACCTGCCTGCGCCCCGCATCCCTGCCGACCCCCGACCCAGGGGACCCGCCGCCCCCTCCCGGTCCGTCGCCTCCTGGGGCCCGGGCTGCCTCAGTGTCCCCTCCACCCCTCTCCGCCGCGCTCCCAGCGCCCTCCCGGGGCGCCCCACGCCGCCGCCCGGGGACCCGCGACCTGGTCGCACCCCACCCCCACCCAGATCCCCGGCGCGATCCGGGCCCCGGGAGTCCCTGCCCGCAGCCCGCAGCGGGAGCCTCACCAGGATCGTGATCGCGGCAGGCGGTCCGCTCCAGCCCCGGCAGGCGGCGGCGGCGGCGGCGGGAGGCGGCGGGCCGAGCGCGCGGCGGTGGCGGGATCCGCGCCTGCCCCCTACACCGCGCTGGCGGCCGCGCCGGCTGCTCCTGCGCCCGGCTCAGAGCGGGACATTTAAAATCCCTGCGCGCGGAACCGGCCCCGGCCCGCCCTCGCACCGCCCCGCCGCACTTCCCAGCCCCTCAGCGGCCGCGCCGGGCCCGGGGCCCGCCCCACCCTGTCCCTCTCCCCGCCCCCGGGTCCGCCCCTCCTCGACGCCGGCCAGCGAGGCGCAGGGACGGGGAATCGGGGGCGGGGCCTGATCGACGGGGCGGAGCCGGCGGGCGGGGCGGGGCCAAGTGACAGGGCCTGCGCGCGGAGGGCCGGGCGGCGCGGGGCGCCGGGCGCGGGACGCGGGGCGGGGCGGCGGGCGGGACGCGGGAGAAGTCTGGCGCGCGGCGGCGAGGGGCGGGCCGCGGGCGCCGGGGGCGGGGCCGAGTGGCTCTGGAGCGGCAAAAAGCCGCGTGGCCCGCGCGGGTGGAATGTAAACACGGCGGGCGGCGCGAGTTCGGGCCCCGACGGGACCGAGCCGGGGAGATGTTGAGGGGCCTGCCTGGGGAGCGCCTCTCGCCTTTCCGCCGCGCGCGCTGTCCCGCTAGACACGCCTTCCCCGCCCCGGGTACGCTGGGTTCCGGGCCCTGAGTCCGGGGCGGGGACATCCCCAAGGTCACCACGCCTGTGCCTGGGCCTAGAACCAAAGTTTCAGGCCGCGGGGTCTGGGACGCCCTGGGGACCGGCTGCTATTCTTGGCCGCCAGTCCATTCATCCTTCAGTGCATTGGATCTTTCATTCATTCATTCAACTAATATGTGAGTTCCTTCCATGCGTCCCTACCATCCGCGCCCCTCCCCCGCAAGCTTTTCCGGGCGCTCTGAAGACCTTTCTGACCCTGGGATTCCGGAGCACCTATCTCTAGCTTAAAGCCTTCCAGTTGAGGCCGGACACCGTGGCTCACGCCTGTAATCCCAGCATTTTTGGAGGCCGAGACCGCCGACCCCTTAGGGTGTTCGAGACCAGCCTGGGTAAGAGCGAGACCCCATTTACACACAAAAAAAGACACAAAACGTCTTCCAATTGTTTCCCATCAGCCTAGGGATCAAATCCATACTCCCTGTCTTGGGCTACAGGCTCCGCAGGACCTGGCCCTGACCCAGCCCTCAAACCTCAGGCCTCCCCTCCACCGCTCCTCTGTCTTTCCTCCCTCAAGACTTGTATTTTTTTCTGTGTGCCGGGAGAGGGAAGGGGTAGGGTCTCGCTATGTTGCTCAGACTGGTCTCAAACCCCCGATCTCAAGCGATCCTCCCGCCTTGTCCTCCCAAAGCGCTGGGAGTCCAGCCCCTACACAATCTGTTTCTTCCCTCTCCTCACCTTGCCGATCTCGCTCACTGCTGTATCCCTCGGTTCTTGGGTGCCTGGACCAAAGGAGACACTTAAATTGTGTTTCTGAATGAAAGACAGGCACTGGCCAAGCCCTTGCAGAGACAAGGAACAGTCATCACTTCAGAGTACCCTCTGTGCTCAGCTTCAGGAAGACGTGCATAAAAGAAGGCTCTGGAAAGCTCCCAGGGCCCTTCTTAAGCTAAAGTCTCAGTCCTGCCCCTCGCCCTCCCCTAGTGACCTTTTTCTTGACATTAGATCCAGGGTCTTATTGAAGAGGCTCACACATTCGTGACCCCCCCAGGCGCTCTGAGGCCAAGGCTGCTGGACTCACCAGGCACCTGAAGCCCCCATCGTGTGCCCGTTAGGAATCACCAGTAACAGGTATCATAAACGGTATTTCCAAAACAGCAGCACTGGGCTAAGTCCTTCAATAAACTTCCCAATAATCCTATTCCTATTGATACCACGGTTATCCTGTTTCACAGGTGGCAACTATCTGCTCCCGAGGGTAATCGTGAAGACTGAGTGAGATGATGTAGCTGACTCCAATACAATACCTGCACACAGTAAACGCTCAATAAATGAGTTATTATAATGACGGTAGACAAGACAGAGTTTTCCTTAGTCATTACAGCAATGTATACTCCCTCTGGCAAAGATGGAGCCCAGATGCTCCACATCCTAAGCTGACATTCATCAAGAATAGAATGGATACATAAATTTTGTTACATGAATTCAGTGGAATACTACACAGCACTCAATACAAGGGACAAACTCTGGACTCATGCAGCAACATGAAAATCTCACAGACATCGTGTTGAGTCCAAGAAGCCAGACACCCTTATTTGTAAGTTTCCGTTTATTTGAAGTTTAAGAAAAGGCAAAATTTGGTAACAGCAGTCACCAGAAGAGTATTTACCCCTACGGTGAGGAGTAATGGCTGGGAGATGACCAGGGGAAACTTCTGGATGCTAGACATGTATGTTTTGATCTGAGTGATGGTTTCATGGCTGTGTACGTGTATAAAAGCTCATTGATTGATATATACATGAAAGCTCACCCCTAGGATTTGTGCACTTTACTGAATGGATTTTATACTTAAGTAAAAATGAAAGAAATTATTATTATTTTTTTTTTGAGACACAGTCTCACTCTGTTACCCAGGCTGGAGTACAATGGCGCAATCTCAGCTCACTGCAACCTCTGCCTCCTGGATTCAAGCAATTCTCCTGCCTCAGCCTCCCAAGTACCTGGGATTACAGGCACCCACCACCATCCCTGGCTAATTTTTGTATTTTTAGAAGAGACGGGGTTTCACCATGTTGGCCAGGCTGGTCTCAAACTCCCGACCTCAGGGTGATCTGCCCACCTTGGCCTCCCAAAGTGCTGGGATTACAGGTGTGAGCCACCATGCCCGACCTGATGTTTGCCTTTCTAGGGTAGCTCACCTTTGGGTGTTTGTGTTCATTCCATTCTGTGTCTGCCTCAGGTCCAGAGTTCCCGAGCATTGGTCCAGACTTGGGGGAGACTGTGGATTGCATCGGAGGTGGTGACCCAGCTGCTGTGTACGGAGGGCAGCACCTCCCCTTTGCTATGAGACTTTGGGAAAGTTCTCCGACCTCTCTATGCTTTAATTTTCTCATCTGTAAAATGGGTATAATTCTAATTGCCCCGGGGTCATAAGTTGCTGTGAGGGGTAAATATATTAATACCCCTCGTGTGTTTTCAACAGTATCTGGCACAAACTGCTTAATTTGTGTTGTTATTATTACTCATAAAGAGATTTGGGGGTTATTTGCTTAGCTTCCCACGTGGTTCAGGCTCTGATGATGGAGGGCAGACCCCAGGATATAAAGGTTAAGGAGAAGGAAGAGCAGGGGATTGACATGGGGAAGTCCTTCCCAGATAGAATTCCTTCACATGGGATCCTTGGACAGCCTTGAGAGACCTGGGAGCCTGCCTACTGATGGGCCCATGTGTATTTCACCAGGCAGCAGGAGCCTAACCTCTACCATCTCCTCAAAGGCGTCTTAGCGGAAAGTTAAGGAGGTTGATCAGGAAAGGTGTGGGCTGTGGCTGGCAGTGGAGCTGGCTAAGGCTTTGCTGTGGGGCCAAGCTGGACATCTGTGGCTGCCTGGATGAGCCAGGCATCTTGTGAGGCTACACATGGAAATACTAGAAGAGGAGGGGCCACCCTGTACCAGAGTGTGAGCTGTGAGGTGGAGGCCGGGGAGGATGAACAGGACCAGGCTGTCAACCTCAATGTGACTGCGGCCCAGCGCCAGGGAACCCGAGCGTGGGAAAGCCCCAGAGGCTTGGCTCCCTGGGCGGGACAATCTGCCTGCACAGGCCCTCCAGGCCAGCCAGGCAAGGGCCCAACCCATGCTCCCCAAGGCTTGGTTCCCGCTCAGAACCGGCAGACACTGCTGTGTAAAGACACCAAGGTGGGAAGACTGAAAAGCAATGGGTGCTTCTGGCCTGGCCTAACCTCCTCTTACACTGGGGAGCAAGCTCAGCCATCGCTTCTTCGGATAGAGGCTGTGACCGATGAAACATTCCAGGGAAAATTTAAATGGGCCTCTCGACTTAGCGTCTGATAGCATCATGATGGCAGCTGACATTTGTGCAAAGTTCAAGGTTGCAAGGAGCAGAGACAGTGGCTCACACCTGCAATCCTAGCACTCTGGGAGGCCGAAGTGGGAGGACTGCTTGAGCCCAGGAGTTTGAGACCAGCCTGGGCTACAGAGCAAGACCCTCAGCTCCACAAAAAAAAAAAAAAAAAACACAAAAATAAGTCAAATAAATAAAATGGTGGTGTGTGCCTGTAGTCCCAGCTACTCTGGAGGCTTAGGCAGGAGGATCTCTTGAGCCCAGGAGGTCGCGGTTGCATTGAGCTGTGATCTCACCACTGCACTCCAGCCCAGGCGACACAGCAAGATCCTGTCACTCAAAAAAGAAAAAAAAAAAGAGCAGAGACTAATTTGCAGATGCTTGAAAGAGTGGGAGTGTGTGATAAGTTTGGGGAGGTGGGGGTGGCTGGGCAGATATGCAGCAGGAAGCTACCCTCACAGCACTAGCTAAGACACAAGAGTGCTCTGTTTAGTGTCTGACCGCCATATCCTCAGCTTTCATTTAAATCTCATTTTGGGATTTCTGAAGACAGGCACAGCTGCAAGACAGAGCACAGGCTGGGAGAGCAAAGGCCCTGGCCTCTCCCTGCCGGTCAGGGTACAGCATTTTCCTCCAAGCACCACCCTCTCTGCACTTTAATGGGAGAGGGGGCCTTGACCAATCAGAGTTCCCCATTCCTGGCCATGCAATTGGTCAGGAGTGACCCAAGCTGGGCCAATGAGGAGCCTCAGGAGTTGCTAAGCGGATCAGAAGTGGGCCTGCAGCCATGAGGCCATCTTGCCACATAAGTTGACCTTTCGTAGAGGGAAGTCCTTCCTGGAAAGCAGAACCAAAGGTTCTGGGAGGCAGCTTCTGATCCCTTGAGATTCTGGATCCAATCAAGCCCAAGACTGGATTACTAGAAGCTTCCTGAAAACAGGAGCCAATTCACTATTTTCATGTTTGTATGTAGCCAGTTGGGGTTGCACTTCTCCTAACTTGCAACCAAGATACTCATGGGTGTCAAAGGGTGATGAACTGTCTAAGTTTGTCTAGCCCTGGGCAGGCCCATTTGTGCCCACCGGTGAGCCTTGCACTGGTTGTATAGACGCCAGGCCTGCACATGGGAGTGGACATTAGAGTCTTTGTCTCAATTCCCCAGGAATCCTGACTTCCCTGGCATCATCCCTCGGCCACACGCTTACATCAGTCATATGGGAATCCACTGATGACTCAGCCTGGTGGCCTTGGAAGCCCCTGTGTGCCAGTAGGGCAAGCTCTAGTGGGCTGGGGTGGGCTGGCATGGCCCTGTCTTCCAGGAGCTCCCAGGAACACCTCACACATTCTATGAGCAAGCTGGGTGCTAAGTGAGCAGGACTCCGCTGGAACGGCACTGCCCAACCCAGCATGCCAGCAAAGCTGTAAATCTCTGGATATGGGAGAGCTTCTGGCTCAGGGGACAATAGGATGATTTGGCACAGTTGAGCCCACACGTGTGCAGAACCACAGCAGGGGGCTGTCCGCTCTGGGTGGAGCCACCTCACCCTATGTCTTTACTCCCTTAAATATCAACCTGGCCAAGGTTGTTGTCTGACCTTGGGACCTCACGAAGGAATTCAGAGCTGACTCAGAGCCTGCATAATAGGGTCCTACATGAGGTTAGGATTAGGATTAAACAAACAGAAGAAGGCTTTGCTGAGGAGTTACACTGAGAGCATCCCAGGCCTGGGGGCCAGAGTATTCCCCAGGGTCGGCTGCAGGCTCTGGACAGCCAGGTTTACTGAATAAATAAGTGCATGGATGAATGGATGAGGGCAAAGGTGAGAGCTACGAAAGGCGATAGGAAGCCAAGGAGGCCGGGTGCACGGAGTCAGGGGCGCATTCCTTCGCTGGTATTCTGGATACAAAGGAGGCTCCACTCTCAAGGCCAGGGTTTCTCCACCTCCCAACTTCTTCCCCTCTCTTCTCCTCTGCTCCAAGAGCCTCTCCACCTTCAGCCTTTCACTATGAATTCTATTTCCCACCTAGATCCACTTGTTTGAAAAGTAGATTTCAATCCACTATCATAAATGGAAAAGCAGCCTCTCCACCCACAAAGAAGGGAGGTGTGAAAATGTTTGTAACTCAGGACAGCCACGGGAGGCAGAGGCTGCTGCCGGCCCAAGGCATGAGACTGAGGCCCTGATCGCCTTCCGTGTAGAGGAGGAGGTGACTGTGTGATTCCGTTTATGGGAGGTCCCCAGAGCATTCAAATGAACAGAGACAGAAAGTTGAATGGTGGTTGCCAGGGACTGGAGGAGGAACATGGGGAGTTTTCGTTTAATGCTACAGAGTTTCAGTTTTGCAAGATGAAAGAGTTCTCCAGATGGATTGTGGGAGGGCTGCACGCTATGAATGTACGTGATGTCACTGCACTGTACACCTAAAAATGGTTAAAATTGCCAATTTTATGTTAGGTGTATTTTACCACAATTTATTTTATTTTTTTGAGACTGGTCTCGCTCCGTCACCCAGGCTGGAGTGCGGTAGCGTGATCACAGCTCACTGCAGCCTCTACTTCCCAGGCTCCAGCCATCCTCCCACCTCCAGCAATCCTCCCATCAAGTGGCTGAGAACACAGGCGAACCACCGCGCCCGGCTAATATTTGTATTTTGGGGAGAGACAGGGTCTCACTGTGTTTCCCAGGCTGGTCTGGAACTGCTGAGCTCAAGCGATCTACCCACTTCGGCTTTCCCAAGTGCTAGGATTATAGGCATGAGCCGCCACGCCCAGTCCCACAATTTTTTTTCAAAAGGAGAAACACAGACTTTAGAGGGGTGTTAAAGCTTCTCAGCTTCAAACTGAGACTTCCTCTTTGATTAAATGGATCATTTGAAAGAGGATTAAAAAAGAAACAACTCAGTGTGTGATATTATTTCAAATTAATATATAAAACTCTGTCCAGGCTGGGCATGGTGACTGAGCACTTTGGGAGGCCAAGATGGGAGGATCGCTTGAGCCCAGGAGTTCAAGACCAGCCTGGGCAACATAGCAAGACCCCCTCTCTACAAAAATAATAAAATAATTAAAAAAAAAAAAAACTAGCTGGACTTGGTGGTGAATGCCTACAATCCCAGCTACTCAGGAGGTGGAGGCGGGAGAGCTGCCTGAGCCCACGAGTTCGAGGCTGCGGTGAGCTGTAACTGCACCATTGCACTCCAGCTTGGGCCACAGGGCGAGACCCTGTCTCTAAAAAAATATTAAAATGTAAAAATACTGTGTCAGTATAAGGGAAAGATAAATTATGGGAAGGAGTGTTGGAAGGCCAAAGAATGGTCATCTCCTGATATGCGGTCCATTCAGGAGAGTATCCTGCAGGGGGAGGCCCTGGAGCGGCTGCAGCAGCTGGCAGGTCCCCACCGGGCCATCCCCTCTGCTGAAGAGAGATGCCCTGGGGTACATGGAACCCAACTCCAGGGTTCCCCGTGTGACCCTGGGGAAATCACTTCTCCTCCTGCCAAGAGAATAAGGAAGAGGGTGAATGTGAGACTGACGTGAGGCCCGTGGTGGGTTCTGTGTGCCTGGCCTTTAGGGAGAAGATGGCTATATTTTCTATATTTTCAGGGTCTATTCCTTGGCTCCCACAGGGAGTCCCTTCCTAAGTTGATCCTGATTAATTTTTGGTGGGTGGCGGGTGATCGAGGAGCTAATTTCCTGTGTTTGGGGACAGCTGATGAAGTTCCCTGTCTTCATGCTGGTGGATAACAGGGACATGAATTATGGAGCCATCATACTGGGCCCACAAGGTGCCGTGCACATAGCCGGTGCTCTTTAAGTGCATGGGAAACGCTGCAGGGATGAGCTCTGTTCTAGGGCTTGAAGTCTGAACTGGGCATCCTGCCCTCAAGATGCTTATCCCAGTGGAGGAGAAAAAGAGCCCCCTGCCCATCCCAGAACAGCAAGAGAAACGCAGGCAGAAAACCTCCCAGTAGCAGGGTCCCCTGAGCAGCTCAGGGAGAGGACAGGAGAGGAGCAGAGAGTGAAGTCACTGAAACTGTCTCTGTCAAGGCCACCGCTGTGGTCTCAATGTTTGTGGCATCCACCACATGTGTACGTTTGAAATCCTGCCCCCCAAAGAAACGGTGTTAGGAGGTGAGGCCTGTGGGAGGAAATTAGTGCCTTTATAAAAGAGGGCCAAGGCCAGGCGCGGTGGGTCATGCCTGTAATCCCAGCACTTTGGGAGGCCGAGGCAGGCAGATCACTTGAGGTCAGGAGTCTGAGAGCAGCCTGGGCAACATGGTGAAACCCTGTCTCTACTAAAAATATGAAAAAGTCAGCTGGGCATGGTGGCACATGCCTGTAATCCCAGCTACTCAGGAGGCTGAGGCAGGAGAATTGCTTGAACCTGGGAAGTGGAGATTGCAGTGAGCTGAGATTGGGCCATTGCACTCCAGCCTGGGAGACAGAGTAAGACGCCGTCTCAAAAAAAAAAAGCTCAAGAGTCCAAAAGAGCTCCCTCATTTCTTCCACCATGTGAGGATACAGTGACGAGATCCCTTTCTTTTTTTTCTTTTGAGACGGAGTCTCGCTCTGTCACCAGGCTGGAGTACAGTGGCACAATCTTGGCTCACTGCAACCTCCACCTCCCGGGGTCAAGCAATTCTCCTGCCTCAGCCTCCCGAGTAGCTGGAACTACATGCATGCACCACCATGCCCAGCTAATTTTTGTATTTTTAGTATAGAAGGGGTTTCACCACGTTGGCCAGGATGGTCTTGATCTCTGGACCTTGTAATCCACCGGCCTTGGCCTCCCAAAGTGCTAGGATTACAGGTGTGAGCCACAGCACCCGGTGACAAGACCACTTTCTATGAACCAGGAAACGGGCGTTCACCAGACATTGAATCTGCTGGTGCCTTGACCTTGAACTTCTCAGCCTCCAGAACAGGGAGAAATAAATTTCTGCTGTCTATAAGCTACTGAGTCTATGGGATTTTTTTAATAGCAGCCCAAATGGACAAAGGTACTCAACAATGTCCCTCATTTCTCCAACTTTGAAGGGCACACAGCAGGCTTGATTTCACAGCCCTCTCAGGAGTGTTGGGTCTGGCAAATTACTCCCTTCTTTTTTTTTTGAGATAGGGTCTCACTCTGTCACCCAAGCTGGCGTGCAGTGATGTGATCATGGCTCACTGCAGCCTTGAACTTGTGGGCTCAAGTGATTCTCCCACCTCAGCCTCCCAGGAATCTGCCACTACACTTGTGTGCCTCCATGCCTGGCTACTTTTTAATTTTTTTTTTTTAGAGAGACAGGGTCTCACTGTGTTGCTCAGGCTGGTCTCGAACTCTTGGCTTCAAGCGATCTTCCCACCTCAGTCTCCCAAGGTGTTAGAGTTATAGGCGGGAGCTACCATGCCCGGCCAGTCCCTTTTTCTTGAGAACACCTCTCTTCTGGGTTTAGGAGACACACACTCTCCTAGTTTCCTTCCCTCTTTCCTGGCTGTTCCTCCTCCACGCCTTCGCTCCTACTCCTCTGTGCAAATGATGGGAATCTTCAGAATGTCCCCGGGAGCTGTAAGCTCCATAGGCTCCCTCACCAGGAGGCCCTGCTGTTTCTCACCCACACCTCTTCCCCGCGCACCCAACAGCTTCCACTCACTTACCTGTCTCCCAAGCATCACTAATTAATGTAGGAAGTCCAAAAGTGAGCTCTGAATTTCCCCACCCTGTCCCCACCTGCGTCTCCCACATCTCAGAAAAATGGTACCACCATTTACTCGGCTGCTCAAACCCCTTGCCTGGCACTTAGCCTTGATTTGCCCTTTCCTCCCCACTCTACATGGCATGCACCTACCAGCTCCAATAACTCTCTGCCCCCCAAATATTTCCAATCTGTTTACTTCTCTCCTCTGCCACCATCCTAGACCAAGCCACAGTCTGCGGGCTGGACAGCTGCACTGTCTCCTGAACTGGCTCTCCATCGTCGTGCCTCTTCCCCACCAAAATGCCTTTGTCACGGAATAGCTAGAATCATCTCTTAGAGGTGGGCCAGGCCCAGTGGCTCATGCCTGTAATCCCAGCACTTTGGGAGGCTAGAGCTGGAGGATCACCTGAGATCAGGAGTGTTCAAGGCCAGCCTGGCCAATACTGTGGAACCCTGTCTCTACTAAAAATACAAAATTAGCCAGGTGTGGTGGGGCATGCCGGTAAACCCAGCTACTCGGGAGGCTAAGGCAGGAGAATCCCTTGAACCCAGGAGTCGGAGGTTGCAGTGAGCTGAGATTGCACCATTGCACTCCAGCCTGGGCAACAAGACTGAAATTCCATCTCAAAAAAACAAACAAACAAACAAAAAAAGAAGTACATCCCATCAAATCTGCCCCTTCTTAAAGCCCTCTGACAGCTTCCCACTGATTGCGAAATTACATCACATCTGTAGGGAGTACGAGGCCCTGTCTGGCTGGGCTTGCGAGGACCATCTCCTCCTGGGCCTCCTTCCCCAAGGCCCCTCCGTTCCTGCCTTATTGGCTCACTCCCTTTTCTCCGACACTCCACGCCTTTTGCTTCTTTGGTGCGTTTGCACCTGTTCCTCCGCCTCCCACTCCCCGCCAGCTCTTCTCCAGCTTTCCCAATGAAGCCTCCTTTGCATCATCGTCCCCTCCTGGTGGAGGCCTTTCCTGGCCACGATCTCTAAATTCGGCAGTCCCGTTATTCTATGTTTCACCTTTCACCGATATCCTCTCAGCATCTTCTTTTGCTTCTGTTGTTTTCATTATAAAAATTTTCAAACGTACATGCAAATAGAGAGATGATAGTATAATGAGCCCTCATCAATTCATCCTACAGGTTGAATAATTAGAACTCACTCAGATCTGCTTCCTTGAGCCAGGGTTTTCTCTCTTGGCTGAAGTATTGTGAGACAGATTCCAAACATGATGTCATTTCACTGTTACACATTTGAGTATGCATTCTGAAAAAGAATGAGTGTTTTCTTATATAACCACACCAGTAACACACCTAACAAAATGAACACTAATTCTTTTTTCTTTTCTTTTCTTTTCTTTTTTTTGAGACGGAGTTTTACTCTTGTCACCCAGGCTGGAGTGCAATGGCGCAATCTTGGCTGACTGCAGCTTCCACCTCTCGAGTTCAAGCGATTCTCCTGCCTCAGCCTCCTGAGTAGCTGGGATTACAGGCACCCACCACCACGCCCAGCTAGCTCTTTTTTTTTTTTTTTTTTTTTTTTTTTTTTTT
>PVKV010003970.1:0-49575 GCA_004027835.1 Alouatta palliata | reverse complement strand
CACTTCGTCCAGCCAATGAACACTAATGCTTGGTATCATTTCATAGTCACATCTATTCATACAGGCTCCCACCTGTACTCCCAGCATTTTGGGAGACCGAGGTAGGCAGATCACTTGAGGTCAGGGGTTTGAGATCAGCCTGGCTAACATGGTGAAACCCCTTCTCTACTAAAAGTTAGCTGGAATATGAAACCATTTTTCCAGTTTTCCCAAATATATCTTTTAATTGTTGGCCTGAATCACAAGCCCAACTGGATCCACACATCACATCTGCTTATTGTATCTTTTCCTCTTTTTTACCCTAACGCAGCCCCCTTTTTTCCATGTTTGTTGCAGAAACCTCCTGGGTCAGTCTCCTGTGGAATGATTGCATATCCTGGATTTGTCTGCTGGCTTTTTTATGGAGTTGTTTAACTCGCTCCTCTCTTCCCTGTATTCCTTGGAGATGGGAGCAAGCTCTAGAAGCCCAGTTAGACTCACGTCTAGAGGTGATGCTGTGTGTTCACCTGTCCTCGCCTCCAGGTCCTGTGGTGTCTGGCTGTCTGACTTGCATGATGCTGAGATTGGCCGGTGGGCTCAGGTGGTGGGCAACAGCCCCTGACTCAATAGCTTCATGCATCGATAATGTTTTCCAAATCAGTCATTTGATTGGGGTTTGCAAAATGGGTGCCTTTTCTATTTCCTTCATTCCTTCCAAACTAGAGGCATACGCGGGGAGGAATGGGGTTTGGAAATAGCTTACCCCGATGCAGCAATGGGGATAGGAATTCATAGTCAGTAGAGAACTTAAAAACAATCATGGCCGGGTGTGGTGGCTCATACTTGTAATCCCAACACTTGGGGAGCCAAGGCGGGTGGATCACAAGGTCAGGCAGGGGTTCAAGACCAGCCTGATCAGCATGGTGAAACCCCGTCTCTACTAAAAATACAAAACTTAGCAGAGCATGGTAGCGGGGCCCTGTAATCCCAGCTACTTGGGAGGCTGAGGCAGGAGAATTGTTTGAACCCGGGAGGTGGAGGTTGCAGTGAGCTGAGATGAAGCCACTGTACTCCAGCCTAGGTGACAGAGTGAGACTTTGTCTCAAAAAAAAAAAAAAAAAAAAGATCCTAAAGTGGACTAAAAGTTATTTTTTCTTTTTCTTTAAAATAAAAAAGAAAAGAAAAGAAAGAAAAGAAACAGGATCTCATCATGTAACCCCCAGCAGGCTGGTCTTTTTTTTTTTTTTTTTTTGATGGAGTCTCACTCTGTCGCCCAGGCTGGAGTGCAGTGGCAGGATCTCAGCTCACTGCAACCTCAGCGAAGTTCAAGTCATTCTCCTGCCTCAGCCTTCTGACTACCAGGGATTACAGGTGCATGCCACTACCCCTGGCTAATTTTTTGTATTTTAGTAGAGATAGGATTTCACCATGTCGGCCAGGCTTGCCTCGAACTCCTGATCTCAAGTGATCCACCCACCTCAGCCTACCAAAGTGCCGGGATTACAGGCATGAGCCACCTTGCCTAGCCACCCCAGGCTGGTCTTGAACTCTTGGGCTCAAGCAGTCCTCCCACCTTGGCCTCCCAAAGTGATGGGATTGCAGGCGTGAGCCACTGCACCCAGCCAAGTCCTTTGCTTTTTATCATTACCATGCCCTTGAGACTCTAAACTATGTCAGCAATGAAATATGGGGGCAAAGTGTCCCTACTTACCCCTCCCTCCTTGGTATACCCCTGTTGATTCACTGGAGTCCTCCGGAAAGAAATTTTCCATATCAATCAGGGCTATTTGGTTGCCTTGAAATACAGCTCACATGCTGGAATAAATGCTTCCTCCCTTTAATTAAGCTCCATATTTTCATTCTCCACAGCACCTGAGACATTTTGTAATTGGACGTTTGTTTACTTGTCGGGGGCCCTTTTCCTGGCAGAAGGAAACTGCACAGAGGCCCGTGGGAGGTGCTCCATATTTCCCGAGTTTGAGTGAAAGGTGTGTGCAGGAGGGCCGGAAAGGGGGAGCAGGCAGTGTCCGAGGTGGGGTGACAGGGGAGAGCCTTTCCTGGGGAAGACCCGGAGGAAATGGGTGGTATCAGGGGCGTTTGGGCAGAGCCTGAGGTTGGAGAAGCACAGAGGCCCATCTCTCCCACCACCTACCCTGCCCCATGACCTCCTGGGCAGAGATGCCCCCCAGGAAGCAATCACAGCACAGGCCCCGGGATCTGGCCCCATTCTGAGCTAGCATTCGCCTTGCATTCACTCTGTGTGTGTGTGTCTCTCTCTCTCCTCTGTAATTGCCCTGTTTTCCTTCCACTTCACAAATGGGTTGGCTAGTAACACTGGAGTCTGTTTTATATACATATAGATAGTTAGCAAACACAAAATGTGTGGTGAGCTATGTTCTATCTTTATGTCATTAACACACAAAAGCAAGAAAGCTCCAAGTTAGAGCATCTGCAATTCAGCCCAGTGTGCAACGAGCCATATGGTATGAATGTGAAACAGAAGACAACAGAAGCCCCTCTCCGCCTTCGTCTGCAGAGCTCCCTTGCAAGCGCGGACCGCAGGCTCCTCCCGCCCTGCCTGTCCTAGCCAAGGCTAGACAGCATTCAGCTCCATTCATTTATCCAGCAAACAGTCACTGAACTCCTGTCCCATGCTGAGGGCTGTTCCCCATTGGTGACAGAGGGAACCAAGACAAGAGAGACCTGTCGTCAGGTGGGAGAAGGGTCAGATCATAAGAAAGGAAAACAACATATTCAAAAGATAAAATGCTTCCCTTAGTTATAAGAACTCTTGTTTTTTTCTTTAGGCGAAGTCTTGCACTGTCACTCAGGCTGGAGTGCAGTGGCGCAATCTCAGCTCACTGCAACCTCCGCCTCCTGGGTTCAGGAGATTTTCCCGCCTCAGCCTCCTGAGTAGCTGGGATTACAGGCGACCGCCACCACACCTGGCTAATTTTTTGTATTTTTAGTAAAGACGGGGTTTCACTGTGTTAGCCAGGCTGGTCTCGAACTCCTGACCTTGTGATCCACCTGCCTCAGCCTCCCAAAGTGCTGGGATTACAGGTGTCAGCCACTGTGCCCAGCCCAGTTATAAGAACTCTTTTAAAAAATCTTTTAAATGTTTTGTAGAGATGAGGTCTCACTATGTTGCCCCGGCTGGTCTCAAACTCCTGGGCTCAAGCAGTCCTCCCGCCTCAGCCTTCCAAAGTGCTGGGATTACAAGCATGAGCCACCTCACCCGGCCAGTTATGAGAACTTCTAAGAGAGTAAGTGATATGATAGACGGTAAATGGATCTTGGGTGAGTCACTTCAGATAAGGTGGTTCAGGAAGGCCTTTCTCTCTCTCTCTCTCTCTCTTTTTCTGAGACAGAGTTTCACTTTGTCACCCAGGCTGGAGTGCAGTGGCACAATCTCGGCTCACTGCAACTTCTATCTCCTGGGTTCAAGCAATTCTTGTGCCTCAGCCTCCTGAGTAGCTGGGATTACAGGCGCCTGCCACTACTACACCCAGCTGATTTGTTTTTGTATTTTAGTAGAGATGGGTTTCACCTTGTTGGCCAGGCTGGTCTCCACAGCTCAGGCAATCCACCCGCCTCAGCCTCCCAAAGTGCTGGGATAACAGGTGTGAGCCACCATGCCGGAGGAAGGCCTCTCTCGAGAGGAGACATTTGATTTCTTTTTATTTTCGTAGGTTTTGGGGGGAACAGGTGGTATTTCGTTACATAAGTTTTTTAGTGGCGATTTGTGAGATTTTGAATGATGCCATCACCAGAGCAGTAAACACTGAATCAATCTGTAGTCTTTTATCCCTCACCCCCTCCGATCCTTTTCCCCTGGGTTGCCAAACTCCACGGTGTCATTCTTACGCCTTTGCATTCTTATAGCTTAGCTCCCACTTGTTTTTATTTATATTATTATTTTTTGAGACAGAGCCTCCCTCTGTAGCCCAGGCTGCAGTGCAGTGGCATAATCTAAGCTCACTGCAACTTCCGCCTCCAGGGTCCCGGTTCAAGCAATTCTCCTGCCTTAGCCTCCCAAGGAGCTGGAATTACAGGCAGGCACCACACGCCCAGCTATTTTTTTTTGTATTTTTAGTAGAGACAGGGTTTCACCATGTTGGCCAGGCTGGTCTTGAACTCCTGACCTCATGATCCACCCACCTCGGCCTCCCAAGGTGCTGGAATTACAGGCGTGAATCACAGCACCCAGCCAGCTTCCACTTATGAGTGAGAACATATAATGTTTGGTTTTCCATTTCTGAGTTGCTTCACTTAGAATAATAGTCTCCAATCTCATCCAGGTTACTGCAAATACCATTAACTCATTCCTTTTTGTGGCTGAGTAATATTCCATCATGTATATATATACACACACATATATGTATATACACACATATATACATATATATACACACACACATATGCACACACACACGCATATATATATATATATATATCACAATTTCTTTATTCTCTTGTGATCAGTGGGCATTTGGGCTGGTTCTACATTTTTGCAATTGTGAATTGTCCTGCCATGAGCACGCGTGTGCAAGTATCTTTTTCGTATAATGACTTCTTTTCCTCTGGGTAGACAGCCGGTCGTGGGATTGCTGGGTCAAATGGCCATTCTACCTTTAAGGAATCTAAGAGGAGACATTTGAGCTAAGACCTGATGTATGAGAAAAATCCAGCGAGGAGAGCTTTGGGGAAAGTATCCCGGGCACAGGGAACAGCATATACACAGGCCCAGAGGTGGGAATAGCGTTAGTGGGATCATGGAACTCAGGAAGGCTGGGGCACAGTGAGGGAGTGAGAGAGGGTGAGGTGAGAGGGAAGAGCTGGGCAGGTAGGAGCATTGTGGGCTATCATAGGAGTTTGGATGTTAGCCTAATGCCACTAGAAGCCCTCCGAGGGTTTTAAGTAGGGGAGTGACTCATCTGATTACTTGTTGAAAGATCATTCTGCGGCTGCGGGGGACCACAGGAAGCGGAAATGAGAAGCATGGAGACCAGCGGTCTAAACCAGGCAAGATGGAGGCTTGGCCAACGATGGGGAGAGGTAGGGTGGACACGGGGTCAGATATGTTTGCAGACAGAGAAGACAGGCTGCCTATTGCCTAATGAGCATGTCGACCCATGGTCTTGGGACCAGTAGAGGCTGACAAGGACTTGGGCAGGGACAGCTGGGCAAAGTGTGACGTGAAAACACAGTTTCCTCCTCCTTAGGACTCCATCTCCGCAGATGGAGCGCTCTGTCTGTGTCACTCCTCACAGAAGACCTAGAATTTTCTTCCCTGTTCCCTCACCTCTGCAGTCATGAGTATAGTAACACATTGGCACCACTCTACCAGGCGGAAGTCTGGGGGGAGGGATGTTACCACCTAGGGCCGCCAGTGACAAGGGGCACCCTGGGGGGTACCCTTTCTCATAGGAAGAAAACTTGGGGTGCTAGCTATCCTTCTGAGGGTTCAGCTGGCCATTCTGCATTGTAAGTGGCACATGAAGGCTGGGCCTTGTCCTCACCATCAAGGACAGTGTTCACGCTTACCTAGAAGCTGTGGAACTTTCTCCTTTAGGAGGGAAGCCTCTTTACCTCCTCCTGGAATGGAGGCACACCCCAAGCTGCAGTTCAGGGTCTCCGGGAAGCAGAGTTCAGTGTGCAGGATGCGTGGTAGGAGTAGGGGTCGACTCCTGGGATCAGCAGGGGTGAGAAGCAGGAGCGGGTTCTGGGGTTGGGGTGGCCACCACCTCTGTCCCATGTTGGGCCAGTGGTATGGCCTTTAGACCTCCGCCTCCATCAGTCACAGCATGAGGCCACCTGCGGCGAGGCAGCTCTCTGCAGTGCAGGCAGGCCCAGAAGGGCTACAGCTGGAGGCTGTGGCAGGGGGCTTTCTGCAGGTAGGGCCGGGGGGGGGCCCATCTGTGACTACCTTTCACTACCTCAGACATGACCAATGTGTACATCTGCAGTCTGGGTCATGCTGAAGTCACATCTTCCTGTTCCTTAAGCAAGAACAGCCAAAGGTTGCGGGCCATGGGCAAGTGAGTCTGAGACTTTATGGGAGCCCCATGTACATGGCAACAGCTAACAGGGTAAAGACCACCGCTCCTCCACCATCACGCTGGCCCCCAGAACACAGAGACAGACCTGCGTTCATCTAATTCAGTCTCTTTCATGTTCCTTAAAAATGCACACCACCTGTCTCTCCAGCGTGCTCAGGGCCGGGATGAGCAGGAAACCCCGGGCCAGTCAAATGACCAAGCCAAAGGCCAGCAGTGAGTCCCATAACAGCAAACGTTTCCCAAGCTCTCACTACGCGCTGAGCCTTAGACTTGCCATTCTCGAGTGTGAGATGTGATTCACACTCTGTCCCCGACAACGGAAACTGATGTCAGGCCATGTCGCTTCAGCTCTAGACACAGCCCCAGCGAGGCCCCAGCAGTCCTCAAGGCCACCAGTCAGAATGTAGTCGAAAGAAGGAAAAGAGGTCTTTAGAACCTGATGGACTGGGAGGGAGAAGGAGGGGGTCGAAGAGGTTCCTCTGAGCAGTGAGGCTTGACCTGAGACATAAGGAGCTGATGGGGAAGGGAGGGGTTTAAAGGGAGGAAGAAGTCAGGTGCGGTGACTCATGTCTATAATCCCAGCACTTTGGGAGGCCAAGGCAGGTGGATCATGAGATCAATAGATCGAAACCATCCTGGCCAACATGGTGAAACCCCGTCTCTACTAAAAATACAAAACTTAGCTGGGCTTGGTGGTACATGCCTGTAATCCCAGCTACTGGGGAGGCTGAGGGAGGAGAATCTTGAACCTGGGAGGCAGAGGTTGCAGTGAGCTGAGATGGCACCACTGCACTCCAGCCTGGTGACAGAGTGAGACTTCATCTAAATAAATAAATAAATAAATGGAAGAAGAATATGAACAAGGCCCTGGGATTGATAAAACTCACTGGAGGAGCCAGGAGGTGGCCGAGGGGCCACTGTGAGGACTTCCTTTCTCTCTCTCCCTCTCTCTCTTTTTAAAGGAACATGATCTTACTTTGTCACCTAGGTTGGAGTGCAGTGGTGAAATCATAGCTCAGTGCGACCTCAACTTCCTGGGCTCAAGTGATCCTCCCGCCTCGGCCTCCTGAGTAGCTGGGACCACAGGTGCACCCCACCACACCTGGCTAATTTTTAAATTTTTTTGTAGAAATGGGGTCTGGCTATGTTGCCCAGGCTGGTCTCCAACTCCTGGCCTCCAGTGATCCTCTCACTGAGGCCTCCCAAAGAGATTACAGGCGTGAGCCACTGCGCCTGCCCTCTTCTTTCATTCTCAAGGCCACAGGGAGAAAATTCTATGGGCATCTTGGAAAGACTCCTTAAGCTGTCAATTGGAGAACAGATTTTTGGGGGAACCCAGTGCTGGAAGCGCCCACAATTATCCAGGGAGAGGATGGTGCCAGGGCTGGGGCATGGCGGGGCACGGCGCAAAGCAGCTAGATTTAGTGCTGTATGGAGTAAAATCAACTTGGCAAATCTGGGACATTCAAGGTCCTGGGACATAAGACAAAGGCAAAAATAACATCTCTTCTCTGACTTTATGTATTACATGCATCAAAACATCAAACGACCTGTCTAATGACAGGCATAGTGGGTCATGCCTGTAATTCCAGCACTTTGGGAGGCCGAGACTGGTGGATTGCTTGAGTTCAGTAGTTCGAGACCAGCCTGGCCAACGTGGAGAAACCTCATCTCTACAAAACCTCATCTGGCTAAAAATACAAAAATTAGCCAGGCGTGGTGGCATGTGCCTATAATTCCACCTACTTGGGAGCCTGAGGCAGGAGAATCACTTGAGCCCAGGAAGCAGAGGTTGCAGTGAGCCGAGATCTCGCCCCTGCACTCCAGCCTGGCGACAGAATGAGACTCTGTTTCAAGAAAATAAAAAATCAGTATAATGAATACCTATTAATATCTACCCAGAATCACTAGTTGTTATTTTGCTGTACTTGCTTTTTTTGTTCATTCTCTACACACGCACACACACACACGCGTGCACGCGCACGCACACACGCACACACACACACGTGCACACGTGCGCGCACACACATGCACACAAAAACACACGCACACACACACGCGCATGTGTGCACACACTTTTTGCTGTGCAATCGCAGGCGTCATAACGCTTCGCCTCTAAATAAATACCTCTATAGTTATCTGCTAAGAATAAGGACGTCCTCTCCATAAACACAATAGCATTTGTGCACCTAAGAATGTTACTTTTTTTTTTTTTTTTTTGAGATGGAGTTTTGCTCTTGTTGCCCGGGCTGGAGTGCAATGGTACGATCTCGGCTCACTGCAACCTCCACCTCCCAGGTTCAAATGATTCTCGTGCCTCAGCCTCCCGAGTAGCTGGGATTACAGGCATGTGCCACTACATCCCGCTATTTTTTTTTTGGTAGAAATGGGGTTTCTCCAAGTTGGTCAGGCTGGTCTCAAACTCCCCACCTCAGATGATCCGCCCTCCTCAGCCTCCCAAAGTGCTGGGATTACAGGTGTGAGCCACTGCCCCCCAGGCAGAAGTTTAATTATTCCTTAGTATCATTTGATATCTAATCCATGCCAAATTTCCCCAATTGTCCTCAGATGTTTTTTTGACCAAGATCCAATCAAAGTCCTTGCGTTGCTCTTGCTTGCTGTGTTTGTTCTTTATTTTCATATAGAACCGACCCTAACACCTCTTCTTTCCTTCCCATGAGGCCCATGAGGGCTTTTTTTTTCTTGAGATGCAGTCTTGCTCTGTCACCCAAGCTGGAGTGCAGTGGTGAGATCTCAGCTCATTGCAACTTCCGCCCCCTGGGTTCAAGCGTGCCTCAGCCTCCTGAGTAGCTGGGATCACAGGCATCTGCCACCACGTCTGGCTAATTTTTGTATATTTAGCAGAGACGGGGTTTCACTCTGTTTCCCAGGCTGATCTCAAACTCCTGACCTCAAGTTATCTGCCCACCTCATCCTCCCAAAGTGCTGGGGTTACAGGCGTAAGCCACCGTGCTGGGCTCCCACGAGGCTTTCTGACAAGTTCAGGCCAGTTGTCTTGCACGACGTTGCCCATTCTGGATTCATCCAATGGTTTGCAGGTTATTTATTTATTTTTTTAAAGAGCTTTATTGAGATATCATTCACATACCATATAGTGTACCCATTTAAAATGTTTTTACTGTTGATATATTGGGGTGTGCGTGTGTGTGTGTGTCTATATATATATATATATATACATCAATTAGTATATATATGAACAGTTTTCAGTATATTTACAGATATATGCAACCATCACTACAATCAATTTCAGAATGTTTTCACCATCTCAAAAGGAAACCCTTTAGGTATCACTTATACCCACGTCCTCTGCCCTAGGCAACCACCAATCTACTTTCTGTCTCTTTGGATTTTCCTAGTCTAGACTTGGACATGAATGGAATCCTGTCCTGCGTGGGTTTGTGTGACTGGCTTCTTTCACTTTGTGTAATGTTTTCAGGGTTCATCTGTGTTGCCGCGTGCCCCAGTACAGCATTCCTTTTCATGACTAATACTCCGTGGTTTGGATATGCCGCGTTTTGTTCATCCATTTGTTCACTGATGGACTGATGGACACATGGGTGTTTCCATGTTTTGGCTTTTATGAATGTTTATGAATGCTGCTTTCAGTGTTTAGGTGCAAGTGATTGTATGGACTTCTGTCTTGGGTCAATATGTAGGAGTGGATTTGTTGGGTCACAGGGTACTTCTTCTTCTTCTTCTTTTTTTTTTTTTTTTTTTGAGACAGTTTCACTCTTATTGCCCAGGCTGAAGTGCAGTGGCACGATCTCGGCTCACTGCAACCTCCACCTCCCGGGTTCAAGTGATTCTCCTGCCTCAGCCTCCAGAGTAGCCGGGATTACAGGCATGCGCCACCACGCCTGGCTAATTTTGTATTTTTAGCAGAGACAGTTTTCTCCATGTGGGTCAGGCTGGTCTCAAACTCCCAACCTCAGGTGATCCGCCATCAGCAGTGTGGCAGCACTCTGACTTCTCTAGATCCTCACTGACACTTTTTTTTTTTTTTTTTTTTGAGATGGAGTTTAACTCTGTTGCCCAGGCTGGAGTGCAGTGGCACGATCTCGGCTCATTGCAACCTCCATCTCCCTGGTTCAAGTGATTCTCTTGCCTCAGCCTCCTGAGTAGCCGGGATTATAGGCGCGCACAACCACGCCCGGCTAATTTTTGTATTTTTAGTAGAGACGGGGTTTCACCATGTTGGCCAGGCTGGTCTTCAACTCCTGACATCAGGTAATCCACCAGCCTCGGCCTCCCAAAGCGCTGGGATTATAGGCGTGAGCCCCTGCACCCGTTCTGCTGTATTTCTTTTCAGTTTTCCCTAATGGAGTCTTACCTCTGAGCCCAGCTGCCCCTCCCATCTACGGCTTCACCCCCACAGGCCTGTGCCTCCCCTGGCCCCAGACCATAGAGGAGGATGCAAATGCCGCAGCAGGACGAGCTGGCCCACCTATCTTTGTGTCGTCTACCCTTTGTAATGTGCAGTTTGCCAGCTGTTGTCAGGTCCTTGCATGCTTTTTTTTTTTTTTTTTGAAACAGTTTCACTCTGTCACCTAGGCTGGAATGCCCTGGTGTGTTCACAGCTCACTTCAGCCTCAAACTCCTGAGCTTAAGTCATCCTCCTGCCTCAGTTTCCCGAATGACATGAATGGCACACATACCACCATCCCTGACTGATCATTTTATTTTATCTTTTTTTGTAGAGACTGGGTCTTATTACATTGTCCAGGCTGGTCTTGAACTCCTGGACCGAATCGATCCTCCCACCTCGGCCTCCCAAAGTAGTGGGATGACAGGTGTGAGCTGCTGTGCCCAGCTGTCCCTGTACTTTTCACTCAGTGTCCTAAAAGATCACCAGGGCAGGATTAACGGGGGAAACTAAGTCCTCACAGAGGAAAAGTTGCTCAATGAGCTGGTGCTGGACACTGGACCAGGGCTGCTGGGCTGGCGCAACTGGGTGCTGAGACTTCCTGGCTGTCCCTGCGAGGTGCCACGTGTGGCACTGGGGAAGGTGGCAGGAAGGAGGTGTTTCCAAGAGCAACCGACCCACAGAAGCTTCCATTCCTAGAGCTGCTTCCCACCGTGGGCTTTGCTGCCCATCTGCTGTTTACCAAGGAGGCGCTGAGGGCATGGGGGACCTCGTGTTCCTGATAGTGGCCAGGCCAGGCTGAAGCAACCGGTGGGTCCAGCCTGCGAGGCCGAGGGCTCTACTGGGCCGAGGACGCTGGGGTTGTTTCCATCTCAGGGCTTGTCCTGACTGCAATCAAACCCTTCCTCTCTGTGGGATGCCTGAGTCAGAGCTAGGCTGCCTTCCTGGGCTGCTCCAGGGCTGCGGGATTTGGGTGTTTCCTCCCTGTGACCAGGTGAGGCTAGAGAGGGCAGATGTTTACCCTGGCAGGACCCTGAGTCTCCCAGTCCGCCCTGCACCAACCCCGTGCTGCTTGGGAGTCAGGTGACTCTGGGGACGCTAGCCTCCTCCCCTTTCTCTTGCTGTTTTCTTTCCTGGCTTGTGCATCTGTCCACATTCTTCTGTCAGCATTAGATTTAGGGCCGGCTCAAATGCCACCTCCTCCAGGGAGCTGTCCTCCCTCCCCTCTGCTGGATGCCATGGTATATATCTGCCCTCCCTCAGACACTGACTTAGTATCCTGCTGCTCTGAGGTCCAGTGATCTGGCCCATGACTTCTGATCCTAACAAAAACCAGGCTTCTCCTGGAGGACATGACCTGAGTCCTCTTTATTGATTTGGTCAGCATCATTCTGGGTTTAAATTTTTTTTTTTTTAATGTATCTTTCCTATTTCTCCCTTTGCAATCTTATTATTATTATTATTTGAAGCAAGGCTGCACTACCATGGCTCATTGCAGCCTCTACCTTTTGGGCTGAAGCGATCCTCCCACCTTAGCCTCCCGAGCAGCTGGGACTACAGGCATACACCATCACATCCAGCCAATTTTTAAATGTTTTGTAGAGGGGTCTCACCATGTTGCCCAAGCTGGTCTCGTAGGAGGGTCCTGATGCCTTGCTCTTATCCCACCTCCTTCTCTGGCTCAGCACTGTCCATTCTTGCTGCAGTAGCCAAGACGGGTCTTCCTAAAACATAAGCGGATCACATCCTGCTTAAAAAAACAAAAAACAGGCTGGGCACGGTGGCTCACGCCGGTAATCCTAGTACTTTGGGAGGCCGAGGCAGGCGGATCGAGAAGTCAGGAGATTGAGACTAACCTGGCCAACAGGGTGAAACCCTGTTTCTACTAAAATACAAAAAAATAGCTGGGCGTGGTGGTGGTGTGTGCCTGTAGTCCCAGCTACTCGGGAGGCTGAGGCAGGGGAATGGCTTGCACCCGGGAGGCGGAGGTTGCAGTGAGCCGAGATCGCACCACTGCGCTCCAGCCTGGTGACAGAGCGAGACTCCATCTCAAACAAACAAACAAACAAACAAGAAAGTATGTCCAGCCCTTGGTGATTTGTCGCTGATCCTCCTCCAGTCCCCTCTCCTGCTTCTCCTATCTCCTCCTGGGACTTACACTCCAGTCTCCCCAAACCACATGCTTTTCCTCTCCACCCAGCTCAGGCATCACCTCCTCCAGGAAGGCCTCCAACATTTTCTCAAGTGGCCAAGAGCACCGTCTGCTGGGTGTGCACAGCTGTTCACTGCCTGGGCCAGGCTGACTCTGGGGAGCCTACTTCCTGGTCCCCTTTGCCCTGCAGGTGTCTGTGCTTTTCCCTGCCCACCTCCCCATTGCCGAGCCGGGCCTGTGGGCAGAGTCCATGGACAGATCTGAGGACCCAAGGGAAGGGGAAGTCGTGAGTGAGCCCCACCTACTCCTTCAGAATTGCAAGCTTCACACCTAGGTCCTTCAGGCCTCAGCTTAGATGCCACCTCCTCCACGCAGCTTTCCCTGACCTCCTCTGTGATGCTGCCCTCCAGTGACCTTATCATATGCCTGGTTTCATTTTCTTCCTAGCACAGAGACCAGCTGTTATCTTCTCTGCTTGTTTAATTGTCCCCCTCCCAGCTGCCCACACCCACGGCACTGTCAGCTCCAAGGGGCAGATTGCAATTCCTTCCGTATCCCATACCTTGCCACAGCACCCACACCAGAGAAGCCCCGTAAATGATGGGTAAATGTATGAGCTCCAGGACCCTCCCCAGGGGTAGGTATTTGAGCCACCTCTGGGGAGAATTATCATGGCTCGAAGGTTTAGGGGGCTGGGACCAGGCTGGGGGAAGTTCCAACAGGGTATGTGATCCCCTTGCCACTGGGACCCCTGTCTCTACCCCAGATCCTGGGTTTTTGGGTGACAGAGCCTGTCTCCGAGAGACAAGAAATGACTTATTCCTGGTTGGGCATGCCAAGACCTACTTCTCCAAAGCAGATGGGCTGCAGGTGGTGGTGGGAAGGGCGGAGCATACCCAGGCCCTGCCCTCCCTCCTGCAGCCCCTCTCCTCTTCAGCTGCCCTTCCAGGCTGCTGGTGGGTACCCCTAGCTCCACCATCCTGTCTCAACAGCCTCAGGCCTTGCCTTCTCTTTCTCCTCCCCTTTCTCTGCTCTGTTCTTTTTGCTTATCTTTTCTTCCTTCTTTCATGGTCTTTCACATCCACTTACAGTGTGTGGCACACAGTAGGTGCACAGCAACTATCTGTTGACTCATTCAGCTTATAACATATTCCTCTTATTAATAAAGAGAACGAGATGTCCCTCACTCCACCTCTTTCCCACCATCTCCCTGCAGCCTCAAGATTCCTGGTGCATAGTGACTTAACACCTGAGTCTATTCCGTCTATTTTATTTGGTTCATCTGTCCATCCATCCATCTAACCACTCACCCATCCATCCACCAATCCACCTAGCCACCCATTCACTAACCCACCCACCTATCCATTCATCCACCCATCCATTCATCTATCTATCCATCCATCCATCCATACACGCTTCCATCCACCCATCCATTCAGTTATCTTCCCATCCATCCAGCCATCCACCGATCTATCCATCCACCCACCCACTCATCCATTCACTTGACAACCCACCCCCTCCACCCATCCATTCATTTATCTACCTGTCCATTTACCCACCCACCCATTCATCCATCCATTCATCCTTTCACCCACTGATCTGCTCATCCTTCCATCCATCCATCCATCCATCCACCCATCCATCCATTCATCCGTCCATCCATCCATCCATCCATCTACCTATCGAACCATCTGCCCATCTATCCAGCTACCTGGCTGTCCATACACTCATCAATCTGTCTACCACTCATTCATCCATCTATTCATCTTCCCACCCACCCATCTATCCATTCATTCACCTACTCATCCATCCACCTATTGGGAATAGACTGGCCCTGAGGGACTGTGACACAGCAAGCGAGGTTGGGAGGTGGGAAATAAGACAAAAGCACATCTAGATGTACTGTGAAGCCTACAAAACCAATGCTGGCAGGAAGTGAAGTGGGCTGGGTGCCTGGCATGGTGCCTGCACCAGCATGGGACCTCCAAACCCACCAGACAGACAGGGCAAAGGATCTCCATAGCCTGCTCATGGCCTGCTAGTTGCCAGTCTGTGAGTCCGACCTGGAGCTACAGCAGTACGTTATTGTGCTGGGAAGCTTGACCGAGGGTCCTGTGTGGCCAGTGGCGGAGCTGGGGTTCTAAGCAGAGCTCCCAAGAAGAGGGGGCATTTGAACTGGGCCTGAAGACCTTCTCTCATTACATCTTCTGGTCAATATGTGATTTCTGCGCACTCAGGGGCAGCCTATTTACTGTCCCCTCTTCTCCCCACACCTTCAGCCCAGGGGTGAAGGACAGCACTGCCTGATGTTCCTCTGTCCTCTCTACAGGAGTCCAGTGGGACCATGGAGGACACACAGACATACACAGACGCATAGACACAGACACACACACAGACAGGCACACAGACACAGACACACACAGACAGACACACGCATATACACACATACAGACTCACACACATATACAGACACATGCACACATAGACACACGCACACACACGCACACACATGTACACACATACAGACACACACACATACAGACATGCACACATAGACACACGCACACACACGCACACACATGTACACACATACAGACACACACACATACAGACACATGCACACATAGACACACAGACACACATACAGACACAGATACACACATAGATACACACATACAGACATGCACATACAGATACACACACATACAGATACACACAGACACAAACACATAGACACAGACACACACACAGATACACACGCACACACAGACACACACATACACACACATACAGATGTACACACACATACAGACACGGATACACACACAGATACACACATACAGACAAGCACATACAGACACACACACAGACAGACACAGACACACACATACAGACACAGACGCAAACACACACACACAGACATACATACAGACACACACACAGATACAGACACATGCACACACAGACACAGACACACACACTCACACAGATACACACACATACACACATACAGACAAATACAGATACACACACACACGTGCACAGAGTCACACACATATAGACATGCACAGACACAGACACACACACGTGCACATGCACACACATGCGAGCTCCTGGAGCAGGGACCTTTTCTGCCACAATCGTGGCTGCAGCCAGAACCTGTGCAGGTGCTCAGTGAGTCCTTGCTGAATGAACGAATGCATGAATGACAGGCAGATGGCACATGTCGAATGAGTGGAGTGCACGGACAGAATCATCAGTGGGGCTTCATGAAGGCCCGGGTTGAGTGGACTGTCCCATATCACTGTAATCAGGGGTGTGAGGGCAGAAGCCAGCTTCCTAGCATTTCCCTTCTTTTAAAAGAATTATTAATCTTTAATTACAGAAGCGTGCATGAATACATCCTCATTATAAGAAGAAGAATTCCAACATGACAGATAAGGCCCAAGACCTCCTTTATCACCAGCTCCAGACCCGCCTCTCACCCCAGAGGAGGACGTGTGGATGGGGTGCAGTGCTCCCCGCCGTGGCATCCTCCACATAGCTTACGTGTTTGTACGTGGACGTCTGAGTGTAGCACACGTATGTGAATGCGCCCAGTTGTGACAGATGGTGTCGTTTGGTAAGATTTAAAAAATAAGTGGGGGCTAGGCATGGCGGCTCATGCCTGTGATCCCAGTACTTTGGGAGGCCAAGACAGGAGGATTGCTTGAGCCCAGGAGTTCAAGACCAGCCTGGGCAACGTAGTGAGACCCTCTCTCTTCAAATAATTTATTTTGTTTTATTTTGTTCTCTGGTTTTTTTTCTTTTCTTTTTTTGAGAGGGAGTCTCTCTCTGTCACCAGGCTGGAGTGCAGTGGTGCGATCTCAGCTCACTTCAACCTCAGCCTCCCGAGTTTAAGTGATTCTCCTGTCTCAGCCTCCCGAGTAGCTGGGATTACAGGCATATGCCACCACCGCCGGCTAATTTTTGTATTTTTAGTAGAGACACGGTTTCACCACATTGGCCAGGATGGTCTCGAATCCTGACCTCAGATGAACTGCCCTCCTCAGCCTCCCAAAGTGCTGGGATTACGAACCACTGTGTCCAGCCTACCCAGCTTCTTGAGCCACCACCCTACAGCTCTCCACTTCCAATGTTCCTAAAAACTCCTCACACAGAGACAGCCTTGGTGGATGTCACGTGCCCAGCTCCTTGTGTCCCCATGTCGTTGCTGGGTCATAGGCTGCCCTGAATACCACTTTCCTGGTGGCGTGGACCACAACAGGCCCTGTAGGGTAAGGAAAGACTCAAGGCTCTGTGATCTCTGAACCTCAGTGTCCGAGAGGCCCTGAGAATCCGCCCTGGGGAGCCACGGGCTGCAGGCACTGAGTGTCAGTGTGCCAGTCCCACTGCCCAGAGGCGGGGCATCTGCCAGGACCCTGGCTCCAACTGGAGGCACTGCCTTCACCTACTGCATGCCAGAGCTGGGCAAGGCCCAGGCGCACGTTGGCAGCCTTGATCCTGCCTCGGGGGGCTCTCAGTCTGTGGGGACCCCTCAGAGCAAGCTGTCCGCCACCTGTCTGTGTCAGTGCTAGGCTGGAGGCCCGGGCCAGGAACTGAGTGGGGTGGCTGCCAACTGGGGACTAGAGTGACTTCCATAGAAGCAAAATCCGGGCGTTCGAGGGGGTGGACATGAGACCTGCCCTTGCCCATCCAGCCTCCCTGCATCCTGGTGTTCAGGTGCCACAAGCCAGGCCCCGATGGCCCCAGGGGTGACCCAGCCCAAGCCCTTGTCGCTTCTGGGTCCCATGCCCCGTCCCCACCCTCCAGTGCTGGAAAGCATCTCTGATTCCGGCAGGCACCACAGTTTGCAGCTCCTCGGGCAAGCTCGGCACAGGTGCCAACTGTGATCCCACTCTCCCCGCTTCCGTCTCCATAGCCCGGCACCTGCAGAAGCCCCCACTAGAGCTATGCCAATGAGGGGGCTGCGGCTGCGTGTGTGTGCTGCCCGCGTGCGGGCCCACGTGCCTGTCTGCCGGCACTCGCATGGAGCCGCGAGGGAAATTTCCAGCACAAAGACCGTATGCCTGAGAGAGAGGGGGAATTGCTCAGCAAACTTCAGAAGCGATCAAAATGTCCTTTCCATAAAGTCCCAGCTTAAAAAATGATAGCAGGTGCATGTACAATAGCGAGTCAGTTGGGATGGATTACTATAGAATACCATTTCCGCTCATTATGGATTGTGAATTCAAGGCATAGTTTTCTGTAAATTGTCATTCTTGTCTGGTAAGGAAAGCTAATTTTTCCCTCATATGGGAAAAGAAAAAAAAAGAACCAACAACCCACCATTCCGCTGGGCCACCGCTCCTCGAAACAGCACCTGCTGGAGCCTGGCATCACTGGGGGCTGCTGGGACGGGCTGGGCTCGTCCTCCCGGGAGGATTTCTGGTATGACCAGGGAGGACTTTGGGGAAGTAAGAAAGGCCCCTGATCACGGGTACTGGGCATTTTCTGGAAGAAGGATCAAGAGGGTGAGTTTTGTGTGGTGGAGATGAGGTGTGGGTGGCCAGGAGAGGAGGAATTCGTTGGCAAGACATTAGAGGCCACGCCTATTAGTCCTTCATTCCACACAGACCGGGGTCACAGCACTGCTAAAGTCTTCCCTTTCTTTCCGTTCCTCTCTCTTTCTTTCATCTCGCTCTGTCACCCAGGCTGGAGTGCACTGGCACCATCATAGCTCACTGCAGCCTCAAGCTCCTGAGCTCGAGTGATCCTCCTGCCTCAGCCTTTTGAGTAGCTGGGACTACAGGTGCACCTCACCACACCTGCTAATTATTATTATTATTATTTTTTGGAGACAGTCTCTCTCTGTCACCCAGGCAGAGCACAGTGACACGATCTTGGCTCACTGCAACCCCTGCTTCCCAGGTTTAAGCAATTCTCCGTCCTCAGCCTCCCGAGTAGCTGGGATTACAGGCACCTGCCACCATGCCTGGCTCATTTTTGTATTTTTAGTAGAGATGGGGTTTCACCATGATGGCCAGGCTGGTCTCGAACTCCTGACCTCAAGTGATCCACCCACCTTGGCTTCCTAAACTGCTCGGATTACAGGTGTGAGCCACTGAACCTGGACCCGGCTAATTAAAAAACAATTTTTTTTGTAGAGATGGGAGTCTCACTATGTTGGCCAGGCTGGTCTCAAACTCCCGTGCTCAAGCAATCCTCCTGCCTTGGCCTCCCCAATGCTGGGATTATGGGCGTAAGCCACTGCACCAGGCCCAGGTCTTCCCTTCCCCGTGGGGAAAATCTGGTAATAAAGGGAGAGGTCCTCCTTGCTTCAAAGAGAGAGGAAGGGCTGGTTTGCGGGAGGTGACTTTGGGGCTGAGCCTGGAGGAAGAGGAGGAGCCAGCAGCCCTCATGCACTGCAAGTGTTGAGCAGAACAAACCAGGCTTGTCCACGATGAGAGAAAAGGCTGAGGAGGCTGGAGCTGAAGGCAGAAGGGAGAGTGGAGAGGCCAGGCTGGGGCAGAGGCACATATACTCAAAGTGCACGAGAAGCTGCTGGTTGGTTCTGAGCAAGGAAAGATGGAATTGGCTTCTGTTGGCTGCTCCCCTAGGCTGCCGGGTGGAGAGCGACAGAAGGAGGTGCTGTGGTGGGAGAGGACCCCGAGGCTGGGAGAGGACCCCCAGGCTGGGAGAGGACCCCCAGGCTGGGAGAATAAGAGCGGTGCTGCCGTGGCCCCCACTGCAGAGGTCTGAGATTTGTGCTGGGTCATACTCCACCCACACCCTCCACCCTGTCCCTCACAAGACCAGCTGCCTCTGGCCCTTGACATCTGCCCCCGAGGTAGCCTCAGGGGAGTGTGGTGGTTGCCACCACATTTCTTCTCCTAATTGGACTAAGGAAGGGCAGCCCCTCCAGAGGTGTTGGAATTTCTCTCTCCAGTATGATAGCAGCAGACTTATTTTTCTTTGAGACAGACTCTCCCTCTGTCACCCAGGCTGGAGTACAGTGGCGTGATCTTGGCTCACTGCAATCTCTGCCTCCTGGGTTCAAGTGATTCTCCTGCCTCAGCTTCCCAAGTAGCTGGGATTACAGGCACACATCACCACGCCTGGCTATTTTTTGTATTTTTAGTCAAGACAGGGTTTCGCCATGTGGGTCAGGCTGGTCTCGAGCTCCTGATCCTACGTGACTGCCCTCCTCAGCCTCCCAAGTGCTGGGATTACAGGCGTGAGCCACCATGCCCAGCTCTCTCTCTTTTTTGAGATGGAGTCTCACTGTTTTGCTCAGGCTCAGCTCTCTGCAATCTCCACCTCCTAAATTTAAGTGATTCTTCTGCCTCAGCCTCCTGCGCAGCTGGGGTTACAGGCGTGAGCCACTGTGCCCAGCCGCAGCAGCCTCTTTAAGACAGGAGAAGCTGGAATTTATTCTAGCATGAGAGCCATATTCATCAAGACCCATTCAGAGACAAGCAAGAGAAACTTGAATCAACCAGCTCAAGTGCAACCTGAAATAACATCAGGAAGTGATTGGCTCTTGCTATCAGAAAGTCTAGGGACTTCAGGTTTGGCTGGATCCAGGGGCTTAAATAATACTGACAGGTCCTTTCTTGGTCTCTGTTCTCCTCTCCTCTGGCTTCATTCTCTGACAGGTGTTCCCTGAGTGGTGACAGAGATGCCATCAGCCACTGCAGACTTAACCTCCTGCCAGCTAAGGAGAGTCCTTTGCTCAAACGGGATCCTCTGTGGAAGTCGAGGAGGGAAAGCAGGCCCAGGGGAGCTGCTTTGGCTGGGAAGGGGGGAAGCTCCTCTGCTCACCGGCCTCTGCTCCTTGGACTCAGCAGTTGGCCTCTTGGACTCAGCCGTGGAAACCTGGAGCTCACCCCTGTGGTCCCTGTTGTCCCCCTCTGCAGCATTCTAGCTGCCTATTCTAGTGCCTGCAATGAGCCTGCAGAGCTTTCTCCACTATGATGAGGGCCTGGGCCACGGCGAACCCACTGCGCTTGCAGCGTCCGGGGAGGCCCTACCTGCAGTGACACTCCCCACTCACTGGGGACCAGGATTCCTTCAAGGCCCTCACACCCCCCATAGCAAAGGAGTTCGCTTCATGCACCTCCCCATAAAGCACACACCCAGAGCTTCCATCCCGCTTCCACCCTGAGATCCAAGAAACCACGGTGCTCTCTCAAGCAAGACCAGCTCACTCCTCAAGTCTGCAGGCTCTAGGGACAGACGGCCGGGGTTGCTAGCTGTGTGACGCTGGACGCATTTCTTAACCTCTCTGTGCCTCAGTGTCCTTGGCTGTGCAGTGGGAGTCATAATCCCAGCCCTCTGTGAGGACTAACTGAGGAATGCGTAGGGCATTTAACGTGATGCTTCTGATCCGTTAGCCATGATCGTCCTGGGCACAGCTGATCCTGGGGCCATGCTAGTCTGGGTTTTGGTTGCAGGTGACAGAAACTGACTCCAGGCATCTCAAACAAAAAAGGGCATCCCATTGGAAAGAGTTCACAGGAGTCTTCTTAGGAATTCCCGGGGCCAATGGTCAGCCCTCGTCTCAACAGGGGGCTCACACTAGAATACGTTCTGACTTTCCCTTTAGCCCACCTTTCTCCTGGAATGTTAGACCTCTGGGGAGATGGTGCTGAGGCTGGTTCCTTCCCCGAACTGCCTTCTCATTTCCGTCTGCAAAATGGGAATAAGACGCCTCTCATCAGCCCTTAAGATGCCACTGGGATCTCACATCATGGCTCTGAGAGTCATTGAAAAGGGCACCGAGCACAGCAAACGTGTTATTACTATTATTATTGATCATAAAATACTTGACAGATGATTGCAGAGTCTGCCTGCGAGGCGTCTGCCTGCCTGGGGAGAGATTTTAGGGCTGCTTTAAGAGTCTTTTGGAAACGCAAACCCCAGTAGAGGGAGCCGGCTCCGTGGAAGCCTTGAGGAGCAGAGAGGCCCCGGGCTGGGAAGCCTTTGATTACCTTACATCTGTTTTTATGGAAACTTCTGGGAGCAGCCGAGGGGAAACGGAACTGTAAACAGCGCCGCCAGCGTGGCCTCCCCACCAGATTGTTAATGGGGAATCGCCCGCGTGGCTCCCCTCGCTGGCGAGGGTTCGGCCCTGGTCTGCGGCAGGAGTGATTAAACGGTATGAGCACGCAGAGAGCAAACCCAGCCACAGAAGACGAATCAGGGTTTTATGCCCCTTGGTTCTGTGCAGTAAAAGAAAATGCCCCTGTTAAATGTGAATTAATTGGCTCCCGTAATTGGCGCGTGGTGCTGCCTCTGGCCTCTTTGTGGGCTGGGGATGGGGGGATCGGAGGCCTGTCCATTGGGCTGCAGGGTCCCCACGGGCTGTCGGGAGCAGGGCCCCTGCTGCTGATGAATTGCTTCCTGTGGCTGTGGGAGGTGCCTGCTCGGAGGAGTGCCGGCTCCTGAGTATGCAGCAGGCTTGCAGAACTGGCTGCCTGGCTCTCAACCTCTCACCTGTAGGCTGGGGGCTGTCACCCTTGTTCCAGTTGTATCTTGCTGCTGGTGGCTGGATCCCAGTAAGGCACTGTGGGGTACACACACACACACACACACACACACACACACACAATTCAGCCCAGAGAGAAGGCTCCATGTCTTCCCAGTTCCGTCTTGATATCCTGGTCAGGCCACTACACACAGTTGTGCATGTTGTGCACTGCACAAGAGCGTCTGGCTGTAACCCATTCTGTGCTCCACTTACCATGCTGTGTACCTTTTCTGTACCAGGCCAGAAGGGCACCTTTTCCTGAGGGTACCCTCCCAGCTGGCAGAGACTTGGTTCTGGTGTTCTGAACCCCAGAGCACACTCCCCACACGGCAGCCACGCTTGTTACACCCTCTCGCTGAATGCACGGCAGGATCAGTGATTGCACCGTTCCTTCCTGCTGTCATGCCCCTCTCTCTCTGTGCATGCAAATGGTGCCCATTCTTCAAAGCCCATGCAAATGCCTCCCTGCCAAGCCTTTCCTCCTGAGGCTGCAGTGAACTCCTGAGCCTCGCCTGGGACCCCCACCATCCTGGAAACAGCACGCCCCACACATAGGCATGCTCGGGGAAGGCACCCCTCCCTCACTGCAGCCATGAGGGTTAGGCAGAGGCCATGATCATTTAAACTGACAGTCACTTGGTCCCAGTGGGCACACGACTCTAGCCAGGCCACTCAGGTGTTCCCTAGGCTGTTCTGAAAGTGCAGCTGGAACGAGAGACTTGACTTTTTTTATGTGAGAAATAAGGGTATGAATGCCTCCGGGGGCCCTTGCTTCCGTCCCATTCCAGGAGGTCAGCCTTGGGCAGTTGAGGACTTGCAAAGGTGAGGCAGTCCTGGTCCGTCAGGCTGAACCCTTCTGCCAGACCCTGTCATTAGGCACATACCTGAGTTAAGCATCACTGTCTCATGGCTTAGTGAACCGGGCTTATCTGAGGACGGGGACAGCCTGAGGGTCCAGACAGAATTCGTCAGAAGATATGAAAGGGGGTGACCACAGAGTCACAGTGCCCCTCCAACTCAGGCAGCCCACGGCAACCCCCAGCTTTCCCTCCCGCCCTTTGGATGTGCAAAGTATGGCACCCACTGGAGACAGCACACGGGACCTCTTCAAGAACTCCCGGGGCCTGTGGTCAGCCCTCCTCTCAGCTATCCCTGCAAGGGCCGGGCTGGAGCTGGGCCTGTGGGGCAGGGGCTGGCTGGGCTGCAGGCTCAGGGCTGGGGAGATCTGCCCTGAAGCTGTCTGAGCTCTCTGGCGCCACAGCAGGTACCCCTGACGCTTCTGAGATGGGGACGGTTTGGGATTGGGGGTCCTCAGCCTCTCTGTTCTCTGATCCATTTCCAGGAGGGGAGTGGCCAGAGTCGTGCTCTGGGTCACGGGGACATTGGAATGCCCTCGCTGTAGGTGCTCGAGGTGATGAGCCCAGGGCCCTCCAGTGCCAGGTTCAAGCGATGGCCCTGTGACATGCCTCTGTGTGAGCTCATGCAGGTCACTTCCCTCTCTGAGCTCTGAGGTCCCCATGACAACAGAGCAAACGAGCTGATGTGGGAGTGCCAGCCCCTAGCACATACCCGTTCCTCCTTCAGGTGTGGGAAGGCATTCTGAAGCTTTTGGGCCATTCACAGCCAGACAAGCCCTCTACCCACGAAGTAGCCCAAGCCCAGGGAGGTGGAGGCCTGAGTGACTGGGTAGGTGGCCCCTCCTGGGTGAAGTCAGCTGGTGCCTGACACCAGGCACCCACCCCTTTTCTCAGAGCCACAGGAAGAGGGGGTGACATCCACCCTCTCCTGGATCTTCATGTGGGGCTGCCCCATGACACCCACCCGCCCCATGGGAGCTGAATGGAGTGCACTGCTGGAAATTATAGGCTACGTGATATATTGAAAAATGTCCAGTGATGTCTACAATGTCACAGATGTCTCCACAGCCTTCTCCATGGCCTCACACAGGAACAGTGTGTGATATCACTGCTGCAGGAACGCAAGGCGTGCTTAACAAGGCTGCCTGGCCCAGCGGCTCAAGTCTGTAATCCCAGCACTTTAGGAGGCCAAGGTGGGAAGATCGCTTCAGCCCAGGAGTTTGAGACCAGCCTGGGCAGCATAGCAAGCCTCCATCTCTAAAACTGTCATAAGAATAATAAACAGGAGGCTCGGCACAGTGGTTCACTCCTGTAATCTCAGCATTTTAGGAGGCTGAGGCAGGTGGATCACTTGAGGCTAGGAGTTTGAGACCAGCCTGGCCAACATGGCAAAACCCCATCTCTACTAAAAAAACAGAAATTAGGCCAGGCGAGGTGGCTCATGCCTGTAATCCCAGCACTTTGGGAGGCCGAGGTGGATCACAAGGTCAGATCAAGACCATCCTGGCCAACATGGTGAAACCCCGTCTCTACTAAAATACAAAAAAATTAGCTGGGTGTGATGGTGCATGCCTGTAGTCCCAGCTACTGAGGAGGCTGAAACAGGGGATCACTTGAACCCCGGTGGCAGAGGTTGCAGTGAGCTGAGATGGCGCTAGTGTACTCCAGCTTGGCAACAGAGCAAGATTCCATCTCAAAAAAAAAAAAAAAAAAAACAAAACAGAAATTAGCAGGTGTGGTGGTGCACACCTATAATTTGGATAGAAACCCAGAGACACACAAACAGGGAAGAAGGCCTTGTGAAGACCAGCAGAGGCTATTCCAGCTATTTGGAGGCTGAAGCAGGAGAATCACTTGAACTGGGAGGTGGAGGTCACAGTGGGCCAAGATTGCGTCACTGCACTCTAGCCTGGGTGACAGAGTGAGACTGTGTCTCAATAATAATAATAATAAACAGCAGAGTATCTGCCCCAAGGGCTGTCCCTGTGTGGCACCCTGAACAGAGAGGCGAACTCTTGTGAGAGACAGCAGAGCCACCTGGCCTGAGCCAGGATCATGTGGCCGCTTTCCCTCTGTGTGTGGCTTTGAGACACTGGCTGGAACCCCGGGGCTGAGAACTGCTTAGACCACTGGGCGCAAGGATGCTTCCCCTGAGGAAAGAGGAGAAAGGCTTCAGTCTGTGCCTGCAGTCACGGTGTGAGGCACGTGGTAGACTCTAGATGCAGCCCCTGGATTAGCTCCCTGTGGTCACCGTAACAAACTGTCATAGACGTCGTGGCGTTAAAACAGCAGGCGTTTCTTCTCCCTGGCTTCTGGAGGCTGAGCCTGCAATCGAGGTGCCAGCAGGGCTGTGCTCCCCCTGGAGGCTCCACAGGGAATCCCTCCTGCCTCCTCCCGCTCGGGTGGCTGGATCCCTGCCACCTCTGCTAGGGCCGGCTGCGTCATTCCACTTTCTGCCTCCGCTGGTCTTCACAAGGCCTTCTTCCCTGTTTGTGTGTCTCTGGGTTTCTATCCCAATTCCCCTCTCCATAGGAGGACACCGGTCATTGGATTTAGGAGCTACCCTAATCAAGAATGACCTCATTGTATCTTGATTACAGATGTAATGAAGACCTTATTTCCAAATACGGTCACACTCACAGGTACTGGGGGTCAGGACTTCCATATATCTTTCTAGGGGACACGCTTCAACCCACATTTCTCATCCCAGGGGCTTTCTGTGGGGTCCAGCCAGGAGGCAGGGTCTGTCTCAATCTTAACTGAGTGAAGTCATGACTGCTATAGAAACCCACGTGAGCAGAATCCACTAAAATAGAAAACTGGCCAGGCACAGTGGCTCGCGCCTTGTAATCGCTGCAACTTGGGAGGCCAAGGCAGGAGGATCACTTGAGCCCCAGAGTTTCAGACCAACCTGGACAACATAGTGAGACCCCGTCTCTACAAAAAATAAAAATAAATTAAGCCAGGCATGGTGGTGTGCGTTTGTAGTCCCAGCTACTCAAGAGGCTGAGGAGGAGAATTTCTTGAGCCCAGGAGTCTGAGACCAACCCGGACAATACAGTGAGACCTCATCTCTACAAAAAATAAAAACAGAAATAAAAATAAATTAGCTGGGCCGGGCACGGTGGCTCACGCCTGTAATCCCAGCACTTTGGTAGGCCGAGGCGGGTGGATCACCTGAGGTCAGGAGTTCAAGACCAATCTGACCAATATAGTGAAACCCTGATTCTACTAAAATTACAAAAATTAGCCGGGTGTGGTAGCATGTGCCTGTAATCCCAGCTACTCGGGAGGCTGAGGCAGGAGAATTGCTTGAACCTGGGAGGTGGAGGTTGCAGTTAGCTGAGATTGTGCCACTGCACTCCAGCCTAGGTGACAGAGCAAGACTCTCAAAAAAATAAAATAAAATAAATTAGCTGGGTGTGTTGGCACATGCCTGTAGTCACAGCTACTCAGGAGGCTGAGGCAGGAGGATCGCTTGAGCCCAGGAGGTGGAGGTTACAGTGAGTTATGATCACACCACTGCACTCCAGCCTGGGCAACAGAGCAAGACCCTGTTTCAAAAAAACTAAAAAGTGACACAAACCATTATCGGCTATAACCATATCACCAGTGCTTTTTGAAAAGCAGTCATACCATCTTGTGGCCGCCGCGATGGGACTAACTGGGTGGCTGTGTTAATCTAAACAGCCGGGTCCACCACGGAGCCACTCCTTCAATGAAACGTTTGCAGGAAGTGTGGTCGTGAAATGCACTCTCGGTATGACCAACCCTGCGGGATTTCAAATCACGGTCAATTACTTGACGGGACCTTAGTTTGGTTCCTATTTGACAAATCGCGGCATATTCAATACATTGATTAAGTTGTGACAAGGGAATGGATCCAAATATAAATAATCAAGAATATGGACTGCAGCTGGCTCAATCCTAGCATCCACTTAAAATGGGGCGGGGCATGCGTGTGGGGGGCGTGTGTAAGGTAAGGGTCAGTGGAAGTCTGGGGTAGGTGTGTGTATGGGTGTGTACGTGAGGTCAGCCTTGGGGCTGGTGTGGGTGTCCATGGGGGTTGTATAAACTGAACAGCAGAAGCTAGAGGCTAGAGGTCCAGCATCAAGGCGCCAGCAGGTTCCCTTTCCCCTGAGGCCGCTGTCCTAGGCTGCAGCCGCCACCTGCTCACCTTGTCCTCACCTGGCCTGCTCTCTGCGTGCACAGCCCTGGTGTCCAAATTCCACCTTCTTAGGCTGGGTGCGGTGGCTCATGCCTGTAATCCCAGCACTTCGGAAGGCCAAGGTGGGCAGATCAATTGAGGTCAGGCGTTCGAGACCAGCCTGGTCAACGTGGCAAAAATCCTGTCTCTACTAAAAACACAAAAATTAGTCTATCTTGGTGGTGCAAGGCTGTAATCCCAGCACTTTGGAAGACCGAGGCAGGCAGATCACCTGAGGTCAGGAGTTCGAGAGTAGCCTGGCCAACATGGCGAAACCCCGTCTCTACTAAAAATACAAAAAAAAAAATATAGCCTAGAGTGGCGGTGGGCACCTGTATTCCCAGCTACTTGGGAGGCTGAGGCAGGAGAATTGCTTGAACCTGGGAGGTGGAGGTTGCAGTGAGCCGAGATTGCGCCGGTCTCGGCAACAGAGTGAAACTCCGTCTCCAAAAATTAAATAAAAACAAATAAAGAAATCGTGCAGATCAGATCCAGCCTTGACATGGTTTGAGCGCCCTGGGGAGGAATTTAAATCCAGAGGCTGAGAAGCCAAGGGGATTTTTGGTGGGGAGTGAAACAGGGTGTGAAGCAGGCCACGCCTTGTCTCAGAGATGGTTTGTGTAGAGCACAGGGGCCGGGGACCCAGATTTGCCCTACGGAGCTCACAGGTGCACCCCGGATGGTGTTAATATTGATATATCCTTCCCCATACCCAAGAGAAAACTGAGGCTGGAGACGGAGGTAGCTGGCTTGAGGACGCACGGGGAGTTGGGGACAGAGGTGGGACTCAGCGTGACACCCAGCTGACCCGCCAGCCACCCTGCTCCTTAGGAATGACTGTGTCTACGGTGCGGTCAAGGCCGCTTTGGGGGCAGCAGTCTGGGGCCCTAATCACAGACTTTCTGTTGTCACTGTTGTGTTTTCAGAGCGGTGGCCCTGTGTTCTGTCAAAGGAGAACATTTGGAGACTGGAGGTGAAGTGGGCTTTGTGGGTCCAGCTGGAGGAGGCCACAAGATGGCCCTGAAGAGGCGGTGTGGGCATCACTGTCACCCCAACACTTTCCAGCCGGGCTCCCACTCAGCAAGGGAGGCCCTGGGCCGCCCACCTGCTGCCTTGATGCCTGTGTGCACAAAGCTGAGTTTCTGGTGTCCTGGGGCATTGGAATAACAGAGCAGGGAAAGGAAGGGAGATCTTCCCAAGCCTGGGAGAACTGAGGGTGCTCCTCAGGGTTGTCCTCCCACTCAGAGCACCTCAGCCACAGTCCTTTCAGGCTATTTCCAGCTGAGCGCTCATGACTCCGGGCCTTTTTACATGCTGTTCCCCACCTGGAACTCCCATCCTCCAGATCTGCACATGACCGCTATCTTCTCCATGTGCAGGGGCGCCCTCTCCACTAAGCCTTTCTCTCCCCTCCCTGTCCATCACGTCACTTGTTTTGCTGTTTCCTGGGACCCATTGGCTACCCACGCCTAGAAGTTCAGCTTCCTGGATTCAGGGATCTGGACTGTTTCACTCACTGCTCCCTCCCCAGTGCCCAGAATAGCGCCTGTGCATGGTAGAGCCTCAGGAATTATGTCTCCGGTGAGCGTGACACGGGTGGTGGATGGATGGGCCTCATTGGCCTTGGGCAGCGAAACGGTCCACTGGCTCGAGTGTGGCCAGGTGCAGAAGCGTGCAGGGTCCCTGGCTGGGAACTGCGGTGGAAAGGAGGGCCCAGCTGCTCAGAGTCTGTGCTCAGCCTCAGGCGTTTGCCCAGAGCATCTGGACCAGCCCTGCCTGGGGCTTGGTCACTCACTCACTAGGGGACCTCAGGAAAGTCCCTGTTCCTCTGGGCCCAGGACCCGACTCTGTCATTTACGAATTATAATTCCCAGGCTGCCCTCCCCACGGGGTGGGGGAAGGTGAAAGAAGATCCAGTTAGTCTGGGCATGGTGGCTCACGCTTGTAATTCCAGCACTTTGGAGGCTGAGGCAGGAGTTCGAGACCAGCCTGGACAGCATAACGAAACCTCATCTTTACAAAAAAAAGACATAGCCAGGTATGGTGGTGCACGCCTGTAGTCCCAGCTACTTGGGAGTCTGAGAAAGGAGGATCTTTTGGCCCAGGAGAGCGAGGTTGCGGTGAGTTCTGATTGTGCCACTGCATTCCCTCCTGGGCAACAGAACAAGAGGGTATTAAAAGAAATAAAACAAGACCAGGCTCTGACTGTGACTGCTCCCGGTGGCTCAGAGAGTTCCCACGTCGAGACGCAGGTGCCCGAGGAAGCAAGGATAAGGCTGCTTGGGGTGGAATTGTGCATGACCAACAGCTGGAAACACCCCTAAGGGTTTAAGTCCCAGTGCAGTCCCTGCTTTTCCTTGGGATCAGCCAGCTGCCATTGCCGCCAGCCCCTGCAGCACCTGTGTGGATCCCGGAAAGGCATCCCCTCTGGGCAGATGAATTATGGTCAAGGGATGTCCCCACCGCTGGCTGACACAGCCACGTCTGCTGAATAAGCGAGGCTACGTCAGCCCTCATCCCAGCTGCCCCCTTGCTTTAGGATATGAGGGTATTAGAAGAACGTAATGGGCAAAGAGAGAGCTCCTCGAGTGCCTTGGGGGGAAAGGTAAGACAAGGAACAACATGTGTGATTCAGGACCATGTATTGGGGGTCATAGCCCCAGAAGACCATCAAATGTGTGTGGCTGCAAATGTACTGTCTATCTATGCCTCTATCCATCAGTCATCTGTCTGTCCATCTCTCTCTAAATAATCTCTATTTAAAATCTATTATATCTATCATCTCTATTATTTATAAATCATATCCGCCTCTTCATCTCACTCTCTACCTATAATCTATCATATGCATCATCTATCTCTATCAGATGTCTATCAATTATCTATCTATCTATCATCTGTGTACAATTTAGGAGACTGGTAGTGACCCCAGCTACCTGGCTGGGTAACAGTGATTACTCAAACTGATAGTGGTTGTCTCTTGGAAAGGAGTCAAAGGAGGCTTCTGCCTTACTGCAGTGTCTTTGTTTGCTACGAGAGGCTCAGGTAAGGGTTCGTAGGCAATGCTAAAACATGCCAGCCTTCCCTGGCCTTGGGTCTCGGTGCCTGCCGGAATCAGAAGAGGAAGCCTGCATCTGTGCTATGAGCATCGCAAATGTCACCTGGCTTCAGTTAATTGAAGAATTCTGTACAGGTCCACGAAGATGGAGGTGGAGGTCAGGCATGGTGGCTCACGCCTGTAATCCTAGCACTTTGGGAGGCCGAGGTGGGCGGATCACCTGAGGTCAGGAGTTCGAGACCAGCCTGGCCAACATGGTAAAACCCAGTCTCTACTAAAAATACAAAAAACTTAACTGGACATTCCAGATACACAAGAGGCTGAGGCAGGAAAACCGCCTGAACTCGGGAGGCAACAGAGGTTGCAGTGAACCGAGATTGTGCCATTGCACTCCAGCCTGGGCAATAAGAGTGAAACTCCGTCTCAAAAAACAAAAAAAAAGATTGAGGGACTTTGTAACCACGGGGTGTAGGCGATTTTATAGAGTTGGTTTGGAAACTGAAACAAATTTGCTGGTAATGACGGTGAAAGAGGCTCTTTTAAACAACACTCAGCACAGTTGTTATAAGTCACATTCATTACGGGAAAGGTGAAAACCTAATCTGCTGCTGGTATCTGTGAGAGCAGTCACAGAGACTCCAGGGAGTGTCACTGCGCAGGGGCCCTCCCGTGGGTGTGTGAGGACAGCAGTGACTAACATGAGCCCTGGCACTCCCACCCCTCCCCACCCCTCTGCTGCCCTGAAGATGTGAGGACAGGGTCAAGTCCACTGTGGTCACTCTGATCCTTCTTTTTTCTATCCTGGGCAATTTTATCAATGCAATAGCACACAAATGTATTCTTCCAGGAAGTAAAGACATTATCCATGGAATTAAAGTTCTCTTTGTCCAGCATCACACTGTCCCCTCCGCAGAGGTATCCCCTGTCATCAATTGGGCTTGTTTCCTTCCAGATATTGTCTGTATTGGGAGCAAGGTGTCTCAGCTTTGGCAGGGTTAGCATTTGGGGCTGGGCTTCTCTTTTTTGTTGTTGTTTTGTTTTTTTTTGAGATGGAGTCTTGCTCTGTCGCCCAGGCTAGAGTGCACTAGCACAATCTCAGCTCACTGCAACCTCTGACTTCCGGGTTCAAGTGATTCTCCTGCCTCAGCCTCCTGAGTAGCTGGGATTACAGGCACACGCCACCATGCCCGGCTAATGTTTGTATTTTTAGTAGAGACGGGGTTTCACCATGTTGGTCAGGCTGGTCCTGAAGTCCTGACCTCATGATCCACCCACCTGGGCCTCCCAAAGTGCTGAGATTACAGGCGTGAGCCACCGAACCCGGTCCTGACTTCTCGCCCTTGTTTTTTTTTTTTTAAAACCGAGTTTCACTCTTGTTGTCCAGGCTGGAGCGTGGTGATGTGATATCGGCTCACTGCAACCTCCGCCTCCCGGATTCAAGCTATTCTCCTGACTCAGCCTCCTGAGTAGCTGAGATTACAGGCGCCCACCATCACACCTGGCTAATTTTTGTATTATTAGTCGAGATTTTTGTGTTATTAGTAGAGATGGGGTTTCACCATACTGGCCAGGCTAGTCTCAAACTCCTGACCTCAGGTGATCCACCCGCCTTGGCCTCCCAAAGTGCTGGGATTACAGGTGTGAGCCACCGCACCTGTCCATTGGGCTGGACTTCTCTGTGTCATGGGGGTTGTCCCATGCACTACAGGATGCTCAGCCACATCCCTGGCTTCTTACCCACTAGGCACACTTCTGGCACCCACTGCCTGGGTGTGACAACCAAAAACGTCTCCAGACATTGTCACGTTTCCTGGGGGGCAGAATTTCTCCTGGTGGTGAGCCACTGCCCCTGATTGGTAGTATTAATTTGTGGGATGGCTTTCCTGAAAAACAAAAATACGGTGTTGTAACGTGAATGGCATTCTCTTCCTGTCCATCAGTTATGTGAGTACAGACAGGTGTACCCCATGCTTCTGCATGTCACATACTTCCTTGCATGGATATCTCACTTTTTTTACAGACAGGATCTCCGTCACCCAGGCTGGGTGCACTGGCATGATCATAGCTCACTGTCGACTTGAACTCCTGGAATCAAGCAGTCCTCCTGCTTCAGTTCCCAAGTAGCTAGGACTACAGGTGTGTGCCACCACACTCAGCTAATAGTGTTCATTTTTTGTAGGGCTGAGGCCTCACTATGTTGCCTGGGAGGGTCTCAAACTCTCGGGCTCAAGCAGTCCTCCTGCCTCCCAAGGTGCTGGGATGGCAAGCGTGAGCCACTGTGCCCCACTTTAATGAAGACTTTATAAAGGCTGGCAAGGTGCCTCACACCGGTAATCCCAGCACTTTGGGAGGCCAAGGTGGGTGGATCACTTGAGGTTGGAGTTTGAGACCAGCCTGACCAACATGGAGAAACCCTGTTTCTACTAAAAATACAAAATTAGCCAGGCATGGTGGCACTGCCTGTAATCGCAATTACTCGGGAGGCTAAGGCAGGAGAATCATTTGAGGCAGAGGTTGCGGTGAGCCGAGATAGTGCCATTGCACTCCCGGCTAGGCAACAAGAGCGAAACTCCGTCTCAAAAAAAAAAAAGACTTTATAAAGGCTGGCACAGTGGCTCATGCCTGTAATCCCAGCACTTTGGGAAGCTGAGGCAGGTGAATCACTTGAGGTCAGGAGTTTGAGACCAGTCTGGCCAACATAGTGAAACCCCGTCTCTACTAAAAGTACAAAAATTAGCCAGGTATGGTGGCACATGCCTGTAAGTCCAGCTACTTGGGAGGCTGAGGCAGGAGAATCGATTGAACCTGGGAGGCGGAGGTTGCAGCGAGCCGAGATCTCGCCTCTGCCCTCCAGCCTGGGAAACAAAATGAGGCTTCGTCTCAAAAAAAAAAAAGGCTTTAAAAATACCAGGTAAGCCAAGTAAAGCATCTGAAGGGAGCTGAGTCTCGCAGGTCACCGGCTGGCTGTCTCTGCTCTGGACAGAACACGACATCACAGTTGTCACCCGAACTGGCCACGCTCACCCACCGCATCTCCTTCGGTCCTCACGCTAGCGCTGCGGGGACTGTTTTGTCAATCTCATGTCTCAGTGATGAGGTCACCTGCCTCATCACTCTCACTCGGTCAGGCCGAGTGGGAGTGAAGATTGGAACTCAGGCTGCCCGATTCCCAGGCCCATGGGCTTACAAGGCGACACCAAAAGAGGGAGTTGAGAGTTTCTTGGGGGCTTTTTGCTGAATCGTGTGCCTGATCTGCATGCCCGTCGCACTTCCTTCAGGCCCTGTGATCTCGGTCAGCTGTGCACCATGTCTGAGCTTCGGTTCGCTTGTTGGTACTGCAGGGGTAGTTCTCCCCAGCCTGCCCACCTCAGAGGGCTCTCTGGGGCCTCCAGAGCTGCAGTGCCTGAAAGCCTCCTAAAAATAGCCCCATGCTGGTGGGGCGCAGTGACTCATGCATGTAATCTTAGCATTTTGGGAGGTTGAAGTGAGTGGATCACTTGAGGTCAGGAGTTCGAGACCAGCCTGGCCAACATGGTGAAACCTCCATCTCCAGTAAAAACAAATACAAAATTAGCCAGGTAGGATAGTGCGCGCCTGTAATCCCGGCTACTCAAGAGGCTGACGCAGGAGAATTGCTTGAACCTGAGAGGCAGAGGTTGCAGAGAGTCAAGATCACGCCACTGCACTCCAGCCTGGGTGACAGAGCAAGACTCCGTCTCAAAAAAAAAAAACCTGTTCTGTGCTCAGAGAGAAGAGGCACCACCAGGGTCATTCACTTAGGATAATTCTGTTCCCATTGCTAATCTGGAAGGGGACTTCTAAGGACCGAAACCCTGATATTTTCTCATTCTGCTTTCCTAATTTTCTCAACATCAGGCAGCAAGGAGAAAAGCTGCATTTTCAGATGCCAATATTCCTCTGAACCACAGAAGCTTTAAAACCACCAGATGAAGTATAGAAAGTGCTTGACAATTTCTTTAAGAACCTTGCATTCTCTGGGTTAGAATATCACGCGTGAGGATATGTGTGTGTTGTGTGTTTTTTTAATCCTGCTATCGCGAGCAGCAGGTACCAAAATGTTGATCTTTAATGTGTTAGTAAAACAGCATACATTTGAATATTGGCTTTTTCTGCCATCTGTACCAGTTGACACTGTTTTTCATACCAGCTTATTACATTTCTTGTACAAACATACTTTTGGGTGTCTCTGTTGATTTATGTTATACTTGCTCTGGTATTTGTGTTAAAATAGCATTTTAAAACTTATAAAATATTGCCATTTATTCCTTCCTTGATTCTTTGCCATTTGACATGTTCTGAAGTAGCGCATATTTCCCAAGGACTAATTTTCCAATCACAGTTCTTTCGAGGGGGCAGTGGGCTGAGGGCAGGTGAGCCCAGAATGGTTCAGGCCTGAGGTCTAGCTGGGCACTCCTAGGGTACTTAACTCACTGTCCCCATTGGGTAGGCTTGCAGATTCCTCAGGGTTTTCTTTTTTTTTTTTAATCTAAATATTTCTTTTAGAGGCCAGGCACGGTGGCTCACGCCTGTAATCCCAACACTTTGGGAGGCCAAGGCAGGCGGATCATCTGAGGCCAGGAGTTCAAGACCAGCCTGGCCAACATGGCGAAACCCATCTCTACTAAAAATACAAAAATTAGCCAGGCATGGTGGCGTGCACCTGTAATAATCCCAGCTACTTATGGGTGAGGCATGATAGCTTGAACGCAGGAAGGGAGGAAGTTTCAGTGAGCTGAGATGGTGCCACTGCACCCCAGCCTGGGCGAAAGAGTGAAACTGTGTCTCCAAAAAAATAAAATAAAGTAAGTTAAAAACAAATAAAAATTTCTTTTCGAGACGGGAGTCTTGCTATGTTGCTCAGGCTGGTCTTGACTCCTGGCCTCAAGTGATCCTCCCACCTCAGCCTCCCAAAGTGTGGGAACTACAGGTATGAGCCACCATGCACACCCCCTCACCTGCCCAGTTATTTTTGATGTCCAAATGATAAAAATAAAGATATCATGGTGGGTCTCCCTAAAACTAAATTTGCTCAGTTTGGAGACCTGTTATTCTTCCATTCTATCTGCGTTCCCCTTTTGACATCAACATTTTCTTTCTCTGGTGAATTGAAGAAGTTCTTAGATGATTGTCTATTTTTTCTCTCAAATGGCTTTCCTGGACAAAATCACGAGTTAGTATCTACCCCATGTTCCTTCCCAGTTGGATTGAGTGTACTTTTACTGATCTGCAAAATCCTCAAATCTGGGGCTCTCTCGCGCTAAGGTGGAGCTTAGATGAGCCCCTCTGTGGGACCCCAGGCCCTGGTCTGGGATGGGGCTCCTCACGGCCTGAGGGAGGCTCTGTGGCCGTGAATGGCGCCTGCCGCCAGCTGGTTCATAGATGAGGCATTCTGCCACTCAAAAAAAAAAAAAAAAAAAAAAAATCTGTGCAAACTGCCACAGATGGGAGGAAGAGCCGATATTCAAATTGGAGGCTGTTCTGCTAACACGTTAAAGATTAACGTGTTTTTACTGGCTGCTCCATACTGAGGCAGGATGAGTTTTCCTTCTCTAAAAAAGCAGAAAGAAATAGAAGCTGCCTGTTTGGGGCCAGTGCTGGGGGTGCTGGTGTGGGGCCCCCACTGCCCAAGAGAGCCCAGGGTTCTGAAGTGCAGCTGCGTCTCCAGCTCTGAAGCCCTTGCCCTCTCTCCCAGTGACACCTGGTCCACTTCTGGGTCTTCACCCAGCCTGTGCCTCCCCTTCTGGCTGCAAGCTTCCAGTCCCCATTTCTTTTCTTTTCTTTTTTGAGATGGAGTCTTGCTCTGTTGCCCAGGGTGAAGTGCAATGGCGCGATCACGGCTCACTGCAACCTCTGTCTCCTGGGTCCAAGTGATTCTACTGCCTCAGCCTCCTGACTAGCGGGGATTACAGGCGTGCACCACCACAGCTGGCTAGTGTTTGTATTTTTAGGAGAGATGGTGTTTCGCCATGTTGGCCAGGCTGGTCTTGAACTCCTGACCTTAGGTGATTCATCCGCCTCGGCCTCCCAAAGTGCTGGGATTACAGGCGTGAGCCACCGCACCTGGCCTCCAGTCTCCTTTTCTTAAGATTTAGCCCTTGTGTGATGACAATGAGCCGGTGCCTGCAGCCGTGCCAAGCACCTCCCCAGGCTGCTCTTCGGGACCCTCCTGAGAGGTAGTCCCAGTGCCGCATTTTAGAGCAGGAGGTGAAACCAAGGCACAGAGAGGTGAAGTAACCTGCCTGGGGCCACACAGTGGGGAAGTGTGGGTCCAGAGTCAACTTCTAACTCCTACAGGCCAGCTCAGCCCCTCTCCCCACCTCTCAGCCCTCAGCCCACGGGACTCTCCCTCCTTGGATTCTGTGTGAGGGATCTAATTTTTATTTTTACAAAATGGCTCACGCCTGTAATCCCAGCACTTTGGGAGGCCAAGGGGGAGGGGGGCGGATCATTTGAGGCCAGAAGTTCGAGACCAGAGTGGCCAACATAGTGAAACCCCGTCTCTACCAAAAATGCAAAAATTAGCTAGAAGTGGTAACCTGTAATCCCAGCTATTTGGGAGGCTGAGGCCGGAGGATCACTTGAACCCGGGAGTTGGAGGTTGCAGGGAACCGAGATGGCACCACTGCACTCCAGCCTGGGCGACAGAGCAAGACTCAATCTCACATAAACAAAACAAAATGCAAAATGGGACAGAAAGTAGAGACCTGGTCAGAGCAGTTTAACATGACAAGAGTGATGGCAGAAAGCGTGGCAAACAGAACTGACAGCGCCATCAGCCGTGGGTGTGTGGCGGGGTTCAGGGCTGTCCAGAGGGAGGGCCCGCCTGGTTGCAGATTCCTGTCGCCTCTGCGCTGCTCCTGGAGCCGGCCCGCCCTGCCACCTGCCGCCTGCCGCCTGCCGTGGGCACCTCGCCCGTGCCCTCTGCTGGCCAGTGGCGGACACGCAGCCAGCCTTGCCCTTGGGTAGGAGGAGAGCCGGCCCCGGGATCCCGCCAGGCCAGAGCTGGTGGGCACTTCCTCTTCTTACTCATGGTTACCAGCGCTGCCCACCGAGGAATGCAGCTTCCATTCCCTCTGAGGCTTAGGGCCATCCCTCACACAGCACAGGCCGGGCTAGAGAAAGGGGGACCCTAATGGCAACTTTTTTTTTTTTTTTTTTCTTGAGACGTAGTTTTGCTCTTGTTGCCCAGGCTGGAGTGCAATGGTGCGATCTCGGTCCACCGCAACCTCTGCCTCCCGGGTTCAAGCGGTTCTCCTGCCTCAGCCTCCCGAGTAGCTGGGACTACAGGCATGCGCCACCACGCCTGGCTAATTTTGTATTTTTAGTAGAGACCGGGTTTCTCCGTGTTGATCAGGCTGGTCTCCAACCCCCGACCTCAGGTGATCCGCCCGCTTCGGCCTCCCAAAGTGCTGGGATTACAGGCGTGAGCCACCGCGCCCGGCCCATAGCCGTTTATTGTGAGGCCATGTGGCGCATCGCAGGCTGTTTAGCTGCTTCCTTAGCTTGTACCCCCTACTGTAAAAACCAGAAATGTCTCCACACCTTGCCAAATGTCTTTCAGGGTGCAAAATCGCCTCCCCTGCTTTGAAAACCGCTGACCTACGGGTACACCATCCAGGGCCATTAGAACAGAGCATTCTGGGGTGCGAGGTACCCAGCACGTGGTCAGGAAGCTGGCCCAGGCTGGGGGTGGGGCACATCCCCTTGTGGGGAGGGGCTGGCCTGAGGAAGGCTGCTGGACCGCTGCATACCCACAGCTCCAAGGAGCCCACAGGGGCAGCTGGCTCCCTCGTGGTGTGGCCCAGCTCTGATCAGTTCAAATGGCTTCCTAACAGAGCTCAAGTACATCCTCCGCCAGCAGCCTGCCAGGTACCAGCGTAAGTGGCTTCCTCCTTCCTGACTGCCCGTGGGGTCTTTGCAGTCCCCTGGGCCATCCCTAAGTGGTTTCCTGTCTTTACTGATGCCCCTGGCTCCTTTAGCACACCCCCAGGCACTGCATGGCCTCCACCAGGGCCCAGGACACTTTAGAAGGGCAAGAATGAATGCCGCTTATTTTAATAGTTCCAAGGGTTGTGCGCATGCACCCGGAAAACAGTAGCGCATCAGACCTGTGACTTCATGGCCTTAGGATGAGGATAGGTGTTTCAAAGTGTTGATTTCCCTACAGGCCAAAGATGGCGCAATATAGGTATTAGTAAGAATAATGGCTGCAGCGAACTGAAATTAATGAAATATGCTCAAAGCTGTGGCTTCATAATGGCACTTAAGCCAAAAGGAACCCTCACAAGTCACCTTGGGGCAGAGTGAACATGGTTTAGGGTTTGCCCTGGAGCATTCGGGCTCGTGTCTGTTGCCCTTTCGCTCTTGGGAGGGTCCTGGTTGGCATGAGCAATTATATGGTCCACCCTGCCTTGGATTCCAAATTCACTATTTTATTTTATTTATGTATTTATATTTTGAGACGGAGTTTTGCGCTGTCCCCAGGCGGGATACAATAGCACGATCTCGGCTCACTGCAACCTCCGCCTCCTGGGTTCGAGCTATTCTCCTGCCTCAGTCTCCTGAGTAGCTGAGATTACAAATACATATCACTACCCCTGGCTAATTTTTGTATTTTCAGTAGAGACGGGGTTTCACCATTTCGGCCCGGCTGGTCTCAAACTCTTGACCTCAGGTGATCCACCTGCCCCAGCCTTCCAAAGTTCTGGAATTACAAGCATGAGCCACTGCGCCTGGACAAAATCATTATTTTAAAAACTGGTGGGCTGGGCATAGTGGCTCATGCCTGTAATCCCAGCACTTTGGGAGGCCGAGGCAGGGGGATCACCTGAGGTCAGGGGTTCACGACCAGGCTGGCCAACATGGTGAAACCCCGTCTCTACTGAAAATACAAAATTTAGCCAGGCATCGTGGTAGGCACCTGTCATCCCAACTACTCGGGAGGCTGAGGCAGAAGAATTGCTAGTACCTAGGAGGCAGATCCCAGCCAAGATGGTGCCACTGCACTCCAGCCTGGGCAACAGAGTGAGACTCTGTCTCAAAAAAAAAGAAACAAACACACACACACACACACACACACACACACCCTGCTCCTCTCTGTGCTACCCTAGACATAGCTGAAACCTCAGCACTGTCTATAGAAGGATGTGTCATATGTCAAGGTTCCGATGGTGTTAAAAGCGACATCAAGAACAAAGACTGAAGGATGTCTGACGTTTGCCCTACCCCCCTGTGCAGCGGGATACAGAGCACATGGGCACCGGGGAATTAACTTGTTTACTGATAGCTGAACAGCAGCAGGCCCCTCGGAGCTCTGGCCTTGCTGGCAAGATGAGAGAAGGAGGTGTGGGGTGGCCTGCACTCCTCCAGGCCTTCTTGGTGGAGCTAGCTCCAGATTCAGGACCCGGGTGAGAAAATTGTCCTTCCAGGTGTTCAGAGAGGGAGCTTCACCCATGGGAGCGGCTCGGTACCTGCCGGTGCCTCTCCTACGACGTCAGCCCACCCTAGGCCAACCATGACACTCTGAACATGGAGCGGGCCCTCTGTGTGTCCTTGGCAGCAGGAGGGATTGGGCCCTCTCCTTGTGAATGCGCTCCTGCCATGTTTCTGCCCCAGAACCTCAAGCAGCATCCTTTTTTTCATTTTCATTTTTATTTTTTCTTTTTTGAGATGGAGTTTCGCTCTTGTCCCCCAGGCCGGAGTGCAATGGCACGATCCTGGCTCACTGCAACCTCTTCCTCCCAAGTTCGAGTGATTCTCCTGCCTCAGCCTCCCGAGTAGCTGAGATTACAGGCACAGACCACCTTGCCCAGATAATTTTTGTGTTTTTAGTAGAGATGGGGTTTCACCATGTTGGCCAGGCTGGTCTCGAACTCCTGACCTCAAGTGATCCATCCACCTCGGTCTTCCAAAGTGCTAGGATTGCAGGCGTGAGCCACCGTGCCCAGCCTAATTTTTAAGAATTATTATTATTATTATTATCATCATCATTAGAGATGGGGGGGTCTCATTATGTTGATCAGGCTGGTCTTGAAATCCTGGCCTCAAGTGATCAGTCCTCCCATTTTGGCCTCCCAAAGTGCTGGGATTACAGACGTGAGCCACTGCACCTGAGTAATTTTTAATTTTTTGAGTCAGAGTCTTGCTTTGTCACCTAGGCTGGAGTGCAACGGTACAATTATGGCTCACTGCAGCCTCGACCTTCCAGACTTAAGCAACTCTCCTGCCTCTGCCTCTGCCTCTGGAGTAGCTCGGACTACAAGGGAGTGGTGCCTGGCTAACTTTTGTATTTCTTTCACAGATGTGATCTCCCTATGTTGACCAGGCTGGCCTTGAACTCCTAGCCTCAACAATCCTCCCGCCTTGGCCTCCCAAAGTGCTAGGCCCGGAGGTGTGAACCACCATACCTGGCCCCAGGCAGCATCTTGACTCCACCCTCATCTCCCACATCCAGTCAGTCCCGGGACCTGTGGATGTCACCTGGGTCACTTCAGTACCCACCCCAGGATCCTGACAAGCCCTTGACCCAGCCCAGCCATCTCTGTCTCTCACTTGGAACAGGGAGAGCTCGGCTTTGGGACCTTCCCCGCTCCGTGTCCTCTTGGGCACTCTGGGGCTGTGGTGTCACTGGCAGGGTCCAGGTGTCATCCCCCAGGACTCAGGCCCGTCAGGGTTGCCAGCAGGCAGGCAAGGACTCAGAGGACCCAGGCTCCCATGGCCCCCATTAGTGACGGGGGAGCCCCTACACTGTGAGCACAGTGGGGAGAGGGCTTTGCTTTGACGCAACATTTGTTGGCTTTTTGAACAAAAGTTTCAAAGTGTCAAAAAAAAAAAAGTGTGTTTGTTGAGTTTGGATGTTTGTGTTGGAATGTTCTCTTGAGCAAGTTTGAGGAGGGATGGAAATGCCTGTTCTGCACAGCAGGCATGAGGGGCAGAGAGCTGCAGGGCTGTCCAGCTGAGATTATGAAGACACACCCCCGTGGGCTTGGGCGACCCAGTGCCTGAAGCATCTGGACCCCATGACTGGGATGCAGTGAGCCTGCACAGCGTGGAGGCCGACTGCTCCTTGTCAAATCCACCAAGCCGCCTGCAGGCAAAGCTCTATCTAGGGACACGGCCTCGCTACTGCTGCCTCCTCTTGGCTGCTGAACTTGTCTTGACTCTCCCTGCCCCGGGTGGCAATTAGGCTTGCGTGACACCTTGTGTCATGATTTGTGAAGCAGACGTTTGACAATATCAGATTTGAGAGAATACAAGAAGTAAAACCAGGTACACGTGGATGTAAGATGCATTCTGCCACGGAAATGACTTCTCAGTACAAGGTCCCAGGGCCAGGCAGATGTGGAACTGAGGGAGGACGCGGGGCCTGCAAACAACTCCCTGCAGGTGGCTGGGCAGTCCAGCCACTGAGGGCAACTCGGCCTCAGGAAAGCCCCAGAAGCCTCCAAGGTGAACGGGAGGCAGTCGTGGGTCTTCCTTACTGCTAGAGGATGGGGAAACTGAGGCAGGGCCCACTGTTGGTCTCTGACCTGGGGAAGTGGCATAGCATCCCTGCCCCTGTCCCTGCACCGGAGGGTGACTGAACTGCTGGAGGGTGGCAGGCTCCTGGGGTGGCGACTGCTCTGGGTCCTTTGACAGGGGGCAGGGGACGGGGCAGGGGGAACGTCGCAGGTGGAAAGCAGTGCCAGATCCAGCTCAGCCTTGAACAGCGTGGGGGTCTCACCCCCATGCACAGCCAATCAGCAAACAGCATCCTCTGGCCTCTCTGAGTGGGTCGTGGCTACAGTGCACGTGATCCGATCTGACCAATGAAAACAGACGAGTCCAGGGGCTTGACTTCCGCTTTCTTGCTTGATTTGCATGGGTTGGGTTTTAAAGTCTGGGTCCCCTGCAAGAAAGGAGCGCCCTGTGCGGATGACCAGGGAGCAAAGGATCAGGAACTGGGAAGTATTAGGAAACTGATGACGTAGATGGAGGAGCTCCTGCCCCACTCCACCCCATGCACTTTTCATGTACATGAACTAACGCATTATTGTTTTTGCTTAAATGTCAGTTTTATTTGGGATTTAAACTTGCAACAGAGAGCACTCTGAGTATTTCCCGGGTTGGATTCCCATTTACCCTGGAGAAACTGTCCTGAATCTTCCTGGAATCCTCTGTGCCTCCATTTCCTCATCTATAAGATGGGAATAATAATAGTACCTATGCTGTAAGGCTGTTTTGATGATTAAATGAGTTAATACTTGGAAAGGGCTTGAAAGAGTGCCCTGACCAAGTAATTGCTAGTTAAGTGCTTGTGATTATTACCGTTAGTATTATTAAGTGCCTGAAGTTTGCTCACCTTCTTCAGAGATTTCAGCCCCAGATGAGCCTAATTCTGGCTCAGGCCACACCTCTGGAGCCACTAATAGAGAGAGAAACCCCTGAGCTGGGGCTGGTTTGGATTTCCAATAATTTATCAAGAATTGAGAGCCAGATTTTCTGTGGGAAATACTAGTTCTTGAGTTTACAAAGTGCCTCGGTTGTAAATACCCATAAAAACGACAATTTGTTGGGCCATATTTATTCTGAAGCTGGTCAAAAGATATTAGTGTGTTCTGACTATAAATCTGCCAACTCCTGAATTCCTTCGTGCTCCTGGCACGCCCTCCTATGTGGGCGTGAGCAAGCCAGTCAAGCCAGCCACAGTCGGGCATGGGTGTTCATGACCCTTAGCCGCGGTGGGGGTATCTGCCTGGTGACTGAGTCATACAGGTGAAAGGGGGGTGGCCCTGGCCACATCAAGGAAAACCTTTACACAGAGAGTGGTCCCTGGGGCTGGGAGAATAGCGAGACAGGCAGCAGGATCTGCCTGCTCAGTGGAGGCTGGACCAGTTAGACAAGCCAGGCTCCTGATGGTGACGGAGTGGGCCACATGTTGGCTTTATGAGAGCACCTTCTGAGGGGCAGTCCCCAGGGCTCCTTGTGTTCTGGCCGTAGCTCTCTGACACGCCCCATATCTTCACTGCCAGAGACACTTCTCTCTTCCCCATCCCAGAGGCTGCCTCCAGGCCTTTGCCTGTGTGGGGTTTACTGCCTAAAATGTCCTCCCTCTGCCTATCCTGACTCTACGTGCAGGTCAAGGCCCAACTCACATCCCTTGTTGCTGAGCTGCTGTGGCGTTAATGTATACCACCTAATATTTCCTGTTTCTCGTGTATAAGAGCAAATGTAATTGCCCCAAGGCAGAGCCCTGTGCTCTCCATCTCGCAGTCCTCAGAGCAGGTAGGACAGGGCTGGGCACCTAGACTGTCACCTGGTCAGCACTCTTGGCATTTCTCCCTCATGATGAAAAAGGAAAACATGGTGATTGTCACTGTTTACTGACTGTGCAACCTTGTTAAATTTCTTTAATGTATTATCTCATTTAACCATCACAGGCTCAGAGATGATTATATCAATTTGGGGGATGTGGATACTGAGGCTTGGAGAGAATGTGTGATCTAGCTGGTGACTAACAGAGCTGAGATGGACATCTGGGCCACATAGCAGGGCATGGTGGTGCACGCCTGTAGTCCCAGCTACTTAGGAGGCTGAGGCAGGAGGATTGCTTGAGCCCAGGAGGTGGGGGTTGCAGTAAGCGGAGATCATGCCACTGCACTCCAGTCTGGGTGACAGAGTGAGACCCTGTCTCAAAAAAAAAAAATAAAATAAAATCTGGGCCATGATCCCAACCTGTTTAACTCTGTCTCAGGACACATGTCCATGTGTCCAAAAGGGTAAAACTCACAAAGGATATAGTTGGTGTTAGGGTCACAGCAAGGAAAGCCCCATAGACCCCCTCCCCGTTCTCCCCTGTTAAGCTGAACTCACAACAAAAACAGCCTCAAGCCTTGCAAACAGGGCACCTGGGTTCCAGGATGTGGTCACACCCAGCTCTCGAACCCAGGGTGGTGACCCAATTAAGCCAAATATCAGCACCTAAGAACCAAGATGCAGTTTTTCTTACAATAGCACCTGGCTACCTGCAAACCCCCTATATAACCCCCATAGTCTTCAAGCCAGAGTGCTGCCTTCACTGCCTGTGGTGAGGTGGCCAGCCCAGCAGGTTGAAATAAACTTGCTAACCCTGACCCTGGGTCTGCCTCTCCTTCCTTTCGGTCAACCTTGCAGTTGGTAAGATGACTTAGTTAATTCAGGAAGGGAGGGTTGCACTTAGGAAAGCAAGATTTGGGCTCCACTTTTAATTCTCTATTTGAGTGTAGACACGGCTCCTGGAATACTGGGCAAGTTTGTGTCTAGACATTAATCTCTGCTTTGGAAGATACTGAGTTGTATGAAAATCTTGGAGAAGACTGTGAGTCATAACTGATACAGGTTCATGTACGGTTGTTCAACAATGGCTTGGACACGATATTGATTAGTGAGTGATGCTAAGGCCCATAGCACCATGTAGCCTCCATGAAAACAATGTCCAACCACCTTATAGAGCATCCATCTTTTTCTTTTGATGGGTGGTGTTGCAGGCAGAGTTTTAAGTGCAAGCAAGAGGCCAGGTGCTGTGGCTCACACCTGTAATCCCAACACTTTGGGAGGCCTGGCCAGCCTGGTCAACATGGGGAAACCCCGTCTCTACTAAAAATAAAAAAAAGTAACCGGGTATGACGGTAGGCACCTGTAATCCCAGCTACTTGGGAGGCTGAGGCAGGAGAGTTGCTTGAACCCAGGAGGCAGAGGTTGCAGTGAGCTGAGATCATACCACCGTACTCCAGCCTGGGTGCTAGAGTGAGACTGTCTCAAAAAATAAAAGTTAAAATAAAATTAAAAAGGACAAGTAAGAGGTCAGAAAGAGTGAGACTGTCTCAAATAATAAAAGTTAAAATAAAATTAAAAAGGACAAGTAAGAGGTCAGAACAAGAACAGCATTCAGGGCAGCTTTTAGGTGGCCTGCGGGGCAGGAAGGACCGGCTGGCCACCAGATTTTGTAGCTAAAGACATCAGGAACTATGGACGCAACCCAGGGCCCTCATATCTGTGAAATCCTCACCTTCCCAGGTAAGCACTGACCACTTCCATTTGCTCGATTGCTAATAAATCACGACTTCTTCCTTGCACATAGACACTCTCTGCGTTTTTATTCCAAACATTTAACTTGCAGAGTTGACAGAAAGGCTATAGATTTCCCCCCAAATATCCATTTGCCTTGCCATTTATCTCCTTCGATCTGAAATACAGAACATGATGGGTGCCCTAGGTAAATCAAGCATTTCCTGTCTTCCGAAATGGGTTTGCAAACGCTTATTTCATGCCATTACCATTTTCTGTTTCCAGCAGTAAATCAAAAAAGTATCGCCCATTCATCCACTTTAAAAGTGATGTCTTTCTTATGCATAATTACACATACCCAGTGGAGATCTGTGTGTGTAAATCTATTCTTTTAAAAGGTTTCCCCTTAAGTACATTGGTGACATAAATTGGCGTAGAGCAAATTTATTTATTTAATAGGTTTATTCTTTTAACTGGTCTGATAACCATTACTGTTCACTGTTTGGTTTGGGGGGAGAAGGGAGTTCTTATTAATTTATCTGATTTATTTCTATGGCAGATATTTATGTAAAAGGGTTCCTCTGGAAATGAGGGTAAATGTAATTTATTGGTTTAGCAGTTCATTCTTAACTGGCCTTCAGGCGATCTGCATGATACTCATAGAAATTGGGAGAGTGTCTTAAAATAATTGAAGTAAGAAAAGAAGGCACAACAGACCAGAGGGAGAACACTGGAAGCTCGCATTTGGACAAAAGTTTTCTTAAATACTAGACTAAAGGAACAGGAGAAGTGATTTGAAAAAAAAAAAAAAGAAAGAAGGAAGGGAAGAAGAAAGGAAAGAAAAGAAAGTGAAAGAGAGAAAAAGGAAAAAAGAGGAAGGAAGGGAGGGAGGGGAGAAAGGAAGAAAGAAGAAAGAAAAAAGAAAGAAAGAGAAAGAAAAAAAAGGAAGGAAGGAAAGAAAAGAAAGCCTCAGTAATAAGAACCCCAAAATGTTTTGGCAAATTGAAGATAAAGACAACCTGCTCTTCAGGCCCGTGTAAACGTGCTGGATTTTGTAAATCTTGTTTGATGGTGTTGGAGTGAAAGCAGACAGGCCCAGCTGGTGGAGGCAACGAAGAGAAATGCTGAATTTTTAGCGGTTCAGCTTTATTTTTAGGCATTGAAGGGTATCTTTAGCTTCCCAGTAAATGAATCCATCAGAAGGCCATATATGAAATAATTAGAATGTAAAAACACAGAACAGAAACTGAGGGCCCCCACGACCAGACTGTGCAACGCAGGCTCCCTACCTCCCAGCACAGATGGGGTCAGCCAAGCTCACTGCACCCTCTGGTCCACGCTGCCCAAACCCACCTAGAGAAGGGCACAGGGGCAGACTGGGCCCTGGGCTTGTTGCTGACATCACCAGCAGGCATAAGGGCCCATCCTGGAACACTGTCCCTTTGCCTCCCTCACTTGAGGACCTGGTCAGGCTGGGCACGCCCTTAGGAACAGTGACCCTGGACTGGAGGCTGGAGAGCGGTGGCCTTCAAGGAATCTGGAGCTTGGTCCGTGGGGGACAGACCAAGAGCTGGCGTGAACAGGCCAGGTTGGGCCATTAGGAACCAGAATTTTTATTTTTATATTTTAAAGTGTAGAGATGGGGTCTCCCTGTGTTGTCCAGGTTGGTCTTCAACTCCTGGGCTCAAGCCTTCCTCCTACCTTAGCTTCCCAAAGTGCTGGGATTACAGGTGTGAGCCACCGCACCTGGCTGGAATCAGCCTTTCTGGACAGGGAAAGTGGAGTGAGTCTTGGAGAATCTTTGGACTCTAAAAAAACCTTGAAAAGTTGGTTTAGTCCCCTCCTTCCTTCCTTCCTTCCTTCTTTCCTCTTTCCTTCCTTCTTTCTTTTCTTCTCTCTTTTCTCTCTCTTTCTTTCTTCCCTTCCTTCCTTCTTTCCTTCCTTCTTTCTTTCTCTCTCTGTCTTTCTTTCTTCCCTTCCTTCCTCCCTCCCTCCTCCCTCCCTCTCTTTCTTTCTTTTCCTTCTTTTCTTTCTTCTTTCTTTTGCTCTTGTAGCCCAGGCTGCAATGTTGTGATCTAGGCTCAGTGCAACCCCTGCCTTCCGGGTTCAAGTCATTCTCTTGCCTTAGTCATCTCGGCAGCTGGGATGACAGGCACCTGCCACCATGTCCAGCTAATTTTCTATTTTCAGTAGAGACGGGATTTCACCATGTTGATCAGGCTGGTCTCGAACTCCTGACCTCAGGTGATCCACTTGCCTCGGCTCCCACAGTGCTGGGATTACAGGCGTGAGCCACCACGCCCGGCCCCTGCTCTTTTATTTTATTTATTTGAGACAGGGTCTGACTGTGTCCCCAGGCTGGAGTGCAGTGGTGTGACAGTAGCTCACTGCAGCCTCAACCTTCTGTGCTCAAGCGATCCTTCCACTTCAGCCTCCCGAGTAGCTGGGACACAGGTATACACCACCACTCCAGGCTAATTTTGTTTTTACTTTTTGGTAGAGATGGGATCTCACTGTGTTGCCCAGGCTGGTCTTGAACTCCTGACCTCAAGAGATTCTCCCACCTCAGCCTCCCAAAGCGCCAGGATTATAGGTGTGAGCCACCGTGCCCGATGCCTGCTGAGTGCTGAGTGACAGTGAGGCAGGTAGAGTGAGAGTGGCATCCTCACTTCACAGATGAGTGAGCAGGGATATTCTAGGCGCTGTGAAAGACCACCTGCAAAGCGGCCACATCCAGCTGCCTGCTGAAGAACCACAGATGCTGCCAGCCAGGGCCAGACTCCTGGCTGTGAGGCTACCATGTCTCCTCCAGGTGGTGTCGGAGCCCGGCCCGGTGGCCTGCTGCTGCCCGTCTCTCATCTTCCCTGCAGCTGTTGCTGCCAAGTGCCCCCGAGCCTTGGGGTCCTGTGCCTGGTGACTTCCTAGGTGACGTGAGTGCTGGCTTCCTGGCCTTGCTGGCCCTGTGAACATGGCCCAAGCCCCTCCAGCAGGAGGAGTCTGGGGCCTAAGTGGGTGTGACCTTCAGTGTGGAGAGTGCAGGAGAAAAGCCTGGAGGTGGATGCCAGAGGTCTGGGGAAGGCTCCCTGGCTCCCAGATGCTTCCTGATCTGCCTGCTAATGTCTCCAAACCCACCCCCGGGGTTGCATCACCATGGACCAAAGTGGTGGATACCTCTCAATTTTCAGGAGATAGCTTCCAGTTTCTGTATCTGTATCTATACCTCTGTCTGTCTAGAATCACTCTCCAGATAGATAGATAGATAGATAGATAGATAGACAGATAGATAGACGGATAGATGGATGGATGGATGGACGGATGGACAGATGGATAGAGAGAGAGAGAGAAATAATTGAAAGACAGACGGATAGCTATGTCTGTCTCAAGAATCATGAGTGTGCTGTGCTTTAAAGCTTTCTAATAAGTTTTGTTCTGTAAATGTGCACACCAAAACACCGGACAAGTAACAGTTACAAATAAGAAAAAAGACACAGGGCCGAGGCGGGCGGATCCCCTGTCAGGAGTTTGAGACCAGCCTGGCCAACATGGTGAAACCCCCGTCTCTACTAAAAATACAACAATTAGCCAGGTGTAGTGGCACGGGCCTGTAGTCCCAGCTACTTGGGAAGCTGAGGCAGGAGAATCTCGTGAACCTTGGAGGCAGAGGTGGCAGTGAGCCAAGATTGTGCCACTGCATTTGAGCCTGGGTGACAGAGTGATATGCTGCCTCAAAAAAAAAAAAAAAAAAAAAAAAGGCCCTGTCATGGTCTCTGCTCCCACGCTGGCCTGGCCAGAGGCCCCTTTCAAGCCCGTGGGCCAGCCTCGGTTAGTCAGACTCTTCCCTAAAGTCAGAGAATTGATGAGGGGCCCAGGGTCCTGTTCTGTCCTACAGAAGATTTAAAGGGGAAGTTTGAGTAAGAAACAACAAACTTGGCCAACTTCACATCTCTGTTTGTTTGCTTTAAAACAAAATCTACTCGTTTGAGGAACAGTGATGAAAATAAGTGCGTGTCTGTTCTCAGGGCAGTCTGTCTTTCCTGTGGAACTCAGGCAAAGCAGCCCCTCTGTCTCTGCTTCTCTGGGGATGGTGTGTTCAGGAGTCCCAGGAAGGGGCCAGCTTGCTCTGGGGTGTCCAGCAGAGGACCAGAGAGCTGGCAAGCCAGACCCAGAGGGCTCCCGTGGGGCTCCCTGCTGCCCATGAAGCCCCTCCGTCCCTGGTGCCTTTGCTCTGGCTGTCCCCCTGCCCCACCCTCCAGCCCCCAGATCCATGCAAAGCAGCTTCTCCTTGTCATTTGGCTCTCAGCGCAAATGTGCTCTCTTTGGGGA